>CAUYQG010173085.1:0-10514 GCA_963574415.1 Tarsius wallacei
GGTTAGGTATACAAATATGCTTCATTCAGTCACCCTTGTTGATAAGAGGTGTCTCCCCATCCCCAGACAGATATTTACTACCATTAATCCCATGAAATATTTTTAAACAGTGGATCTTGAGTGTTCTCCACACAAGAAAAAAAATGTAACTGTGAGAATGATGGGTGTGTTAACTGGTGGCAAGTGTTAGCACTGGGCAATTATTCCACAGGGCAAATGCTTCCATCTTGCCAGACCATTCATGCTCCCAAGAGAATGTTAGTTTTTGAGAGTTGACTTTTAAGAGTTTTTGACTAGTCTATACTGTTAAGCACTTTGCAAGAAAATGCAACATATTTAACAGGTCTGTTCCAAATTGCATACCACCAGTTTTCAGGTTCTTCTCTGACCTCTCCTTCTCCCCATTTTATTTCTTAGAAAACTCAAACATGGAGAGCTTACAGGATGCCTGCAAGGGCACATGGCTAGTTGGTGACATAACCGAGTGAGAAGGTGAGTATATTGGCTCTTAACAAGATTGATTTCCTTAGCAATGCTAGTTTCTGTTGCTGCTATAACAAATGACCACAAAAAAGTGGTTAGAAAAAGCAACACAGACTTATGCTCTTACATGTCTGGAGGTCAAAAGTCCAAAATGCACCTTGTGTGGCTACACCAGGGTCTGGATGCTTCTTGGGCCAGGAGACTCCACTCCTGGTCTCTTTGGAGGCTGCCAGCATTCCTTGGCTTGAAGTCAGTCACCTCACACCTCACTCTAGCCACTACCTCTGTTGCCACATCAGATTCTGCTGATGGGCCCTCCTGCCTCCTGCTGATAGGGATCGCTGTGATGACATTGGGCCCACCTGTATACTCCAAGGTGATTGCTCTGTCTCAAGATCCTTAACTTAATAATATTTGTGTAATGCCTTTTGTCTATGAAGTAGCAAATTATGGGTTCCAGAAATTAGAACGTAGACACTTTGGGGAATGGGTGCTATCCAGCCCACCACACTAGGTTAGAAACCACTGACTAGTATTTAGATTCTCATATTCCTCTGCTGTCAGTGACAACACTAATACCCCGATCAGTTGAGAAAGCACACGAGACAGCTCCTTGCCTAGCATCGGGGTAACCTGGGCACATACACCCTCTTCCCTCCCACCTCCCACAGCCTTGTTGTTTACTTTCTGTAACTTTCTGTTTAGTTTTATGGAACACTGGTTCTGAACTACTTATGCATGTATTAAGTAACCATAAACATTATTTTTTTGCCTCCTTCCTTTTCATCCCTCACTTTATGGTGTATTGAATATTTTTTTATACCCCAAACAATTTCATTTCTTTTTTGGGGGTGTTAGATTTGAGGGTTGAAACAAAGGAACACACCATCAAGGTATGACAAGCTGATCTTGCATCAGGGTGAGACATTCTCTCAGTCCCAGACTTGCAGAGTCTCCTTCTTCATCGCTCTTATACTTCTACTTATCTCACAGACGCAGAAATACTCTACCATAGAACAGAAATGAAAGGTCATGATGCCTTTATGTTTTGGGATGAGTCAGCATAAAGTTATTCCTGGCCATCCCATCTCAGGTGTGTTTGAAAGGCGATGATGGAGAAAGCCTGGTGGAGTCACCCTGCCCTCCGCCTCACGTCTGACCCACAAGTTAGGAAGGGCCTCGTGGACCCTGACCTTATTGTGTCATTTAAAATTTGCATGGGCAATCCCCTTGGGCTCCCTCCCACTGTGGCAGCTTTTTTATCCTTCAATAAATCCTGCTTTCTAAAAGATAAATAAATAAATAAAATCTGCAGAGTGGAGGTAATGGGCCTTTACAATCTAGGGGGTATTCATGAGTTTGTTTTGTAAAGGGTTGGGAGTTCATTTCTATGTCCCCAAGCTAAGGTTTTGAGGACATGTCTCTTCCTCACTCTGAGCATTTGACCCATCTCTTGTTCACAGGATATCTGACAAGCATCTATGGCTTAATCAATAGTCATCGAAATGTCTGCTTGATGCTCCAAGAGGGAAAACTGGAAATTTATAGGCAACATAATTATTACACTTAGACAAATGCATAGAACGTTGGGTATGGAACAAGCTATCAGCATAAATGAACTTAGGAAGGCAGTGAGAATGCATTGGCAGGGAGGAGCCAGGTGGATGGGAAGGCCACAGAGGTCTAGAACCTCTGGGAGTCATTCTGTATCTCTCTACCTTCTTTGATACAATTGGGGAAAACCACCCACAGGTAGCTGTTCAAATTATTTGTTATGTTTATATTCAAATCAACAAAAGCATGTAACACAAAATTTCAGCCTATCTAAGCCCGACTTCACTATTAATATGCACATGCATGCATATATATATATTCTTTTGGGGTAAGAGTAAAGGCCTCAGTGCTTGGAGCTCCAGATGGGTGAGTGTGATGGTTTATTAATTGTAGATATAGATGTGCCTATGTTCTCTCTCCAGTAGCTGGAGAGACCAACACTCCAGATAGGACCAAGAATGAGAGATGCAGCTGCTTTGACATCCAGCACTTCCAGCCAAAGGTGATGCTTTCAGGCAGCTGAACAGGTAGGTGAGAGGGAGTGGGAACCCGGCTGCTGGGGCCAGTGCTGTGGCCTTATGAGTTCAACATTTACATCTTTCATCATGGGAACTCCACTCTGTGACTGGCTCCTGGGGTGAGGGCTGTTCACATCCTTCCTGAAGGAGGTGGCGTGCAGGCTTGCCTACTTCACATATTGACCTGGACAAGATCAGTGCACCTGTGGCCTCTCGTGTCCCCACCCATGTGTGGCCAGAGATGGGACTCACAAGCCATGCAGGTATGCTCAGCAGGTGGGTCAAAGACCCAGAGCTGGGTGAGGAGCCTGCACGCCTGAAGGAGCAGCCATCTCATTGGAACAGAGAGAGCATTGCAGATGGAGTGACAGATGGAATCTATTCACTCCGTTCCACCGAAACCTCTTCTCTCACAGCTGGGAGAGTAAATTCACTCCCAGAAGACTGGGCTGCAGAGACTGGGATAGGAAAACCTTAAGGTGGCCACAGCAGGACCGCTGCATCTTTGAAATCTCTTATTTCATTGTGACAATTCATCTGAAGTTTTTGTCCTGCTTATTTTTTAAAAAATTCAGTTTTAATTTGCGATAATGATAATGCTAATGTTTCAAATGACTCAGCATCCATAATCACTGGCACTTCAGAAAATTTTTTTTTTTGAGTTGGAGTCTCACTCTTGTCGCCCAGGCTGGGGTGCAGTGGCACACTCACGGCCACCGCAGCCTTGACCTGCTAGTCTTAGGCGATCCTTCCGCCTCAGCTTTCCAAGTAGCCAGAACTAAAGACGCACACCACCACACCCGGCCTACTTTTGTGATGCACTGTAGAGACGAGGTCTCACCAAGTTGCCCAGGCTGTTGTCAAACCCCCTGGCTCAGGCAATTCTCTCACCTTAGCTTCCCAAAGTGCTGGGATTACAGGCTGAGCCCCCATGTCTGGCAAGGAATATATTTTTTTAATCTTTAAGATGCATGACTCAGCAGGTAAACATGTCAGCTGTGACCAGATGGAATGCAGCTGAAATTTTAGCGTTAGTGCTTACTAGCTGTGTGGCTGAAGCAAAGAATGGGATTTCTCTGATCCTCAGTTTCTTTATTGGAAAAGTGAGGCTGAGCATGATAGTGCCTTCCTCATGGGGTACTGAAGAGATTAAAAAAGAAGGGCACTCGAGGAACAAAAACCCATGTTTTACAATCAGTAAGTGCTAGATAAAGGCTAATTATTTGTTATTGTTGCTAACCTGAGGCCCAGCATACCCTCTGGCTCTGTGCTACAGTGAAAAGTTAATTCAACTAGGATCATCATAAACCCCACATGAACAGGGCAAAGCCCACCTTTCCAAATCCCCTGCAGAGATGACTATCTTACAGAGACACTTAGAGGCACCAGGATGTTGTCGGCTGACGGGAAATGTGCTGCTGCCCCAGGTCCTTTGGTTCTTGCCAGGTATTGGTCTAGCACATCACAGAGGTCCCCTGGAATGCTGGGAGTTCCTGTCATGGAAAAGCAGAATCTTCTACAGCAGGATTTGGAGGGTGGTGAGCAGGGCAGCTCAAGCTTTGAAGCATAGGTCTGTGTGAGCCTCCCCAAGCCTAGATGGCATGCGTGCCATCAACTTGAGACTTTAAAATGACACTGGGCACCTGGACTCTTCCCACATGTGGCCTCCCAGGACTATAACCACCACTCTCCACTTTCTCACCTCAGATCTGCCTTAAATCCTCACAAGGCACATGGCTGGATGAAGCCTATCTTGGGCTTTGAGTACCAAAAATACATGAAGCCATCCAAACCCACTGGCTTTCAATCGGTCTCTCAGAATAGCCATGAAGCCTACATCAGGAAGTTGTAATAAGTATGGCCTTGTACTATGGCTGCAGGTTTACTTGTTGGCACTGCTGGGCACCAAGTTTTCTGAGGACAATGATTAGCATCTTATCTATCCCAGTTCTCCAGCACACAATGCAATGCCTGGCATGCAGTAATTACTGAAAAAGTATTTGTTTAATATATAAATGCATAAAAGAATACATGACTTCATTTGAAGACAGCCAGACTCAGGGTGGCCTCTGGTGTGAATCAGGATGAGGTTATCATGTAAATTGAGTGTCTTCAATTTGAGCAGGAAGTGGACTATTTCAGAACACAAGGCTTCCATTCTTCTTGGATGTTTGGATGCATATCTGACTGTCATTGTCAGAGGTCCTGAAAGATAGCTCTCCCATTTTTCAGGAATATCCAGGCATCTCAGCCTCATTGGTGCTGGGAACATGAGCTGAGTCTGCCTATTGGGTAAGTGGTCCCCATAACACCTGGCTTTTCCTTCCTTGAGGCGACATCTTGAGAGAGCCATAGCAGGAAAGGGAATTGAACATTCTCAGGAAAGATGTGGATTTTAAGAAAAGGAGAAGATTCTCTAAGGAGGTCACCTTATAGAGAAGCAATACAAAAAATATATGGATGGAAGAGAAGGAGATAAAATGAATTGATCTTTTGGTGCCAAGATTATTTAATGTTAGCAGTGAGAACTGTAGAGGGGTGGAGCCCACTAAAACTTAGGGAAGATTTTATTCTGAATTCTCCATTCTGCAAGTCAGGGGACCATGGCTAGGGTGTTTAAGCAACTCGTCCAGAGGGACACAGGGAATTAGTGGCGGAGCCAGGATTATAAACTGGGGTGCCCAGTGTCTAACCTGGGCCCACTCCACTTTCTGAGCTGGCGGCCTCACCCATTGCAGAAGGATAAACCCATCCTGGGATTATTTGGAAGAGCATTGCCACCTGGCTGCCTCACTCCTGGAGAACCAGAGCCCTCAGGGGTGGAAAAAGAGGCTTGCAATGTAAATGCTGAGATGGAAGTGTGGCTTTTATACAGAAAACCTGAACTAACTATGGGCTGACGTAGTAAAAACAGGTTAATTCCATTTGAATTCCATTGGACACTGACACTAGGGCAATAAACAAATCGTCTGGAAAAACTTACACAGCTATCTCTCTTTTTACTGCATTAAGCAAATTAAAAGGATTATTCCTATCCCCTAGCAACTTATTTAAAGGTTGAAGACATTAACATTGGTAAAGAAAAGGCAGTGAGGCACAAAGCAGAGGTTGCTCCTGTTTCCTCTGTGTCTTGCCCCTGCATCATAGAACATGCAGTCCCAACAGGAAACGGAAGAACTGGATTCTAGTTCTGTTTAAACCACAACTTCATTCAATTCACCAACAACACTCTGGGGTTTAGTTCACTTATTTGTAAGATAAGGAGATTAGACTAGACATCATTAAGAATTTCTTCCAAATTTGACATTCTAAGATTTAGTTTCTGCCTGGGTCTGCCATGGCTGCAGATGGTAGAAAGTCAGATGGTCCCTGACTTACCACAGCTGAACTAATGCATTACCAACTTTACAGTGGAGCAAAGCGATATGCATTCAGTAGAATCTAGAATTCAAGCAGCCATACGATCACTGTGTTTTTCACTTTCGGTACAGTAGTTAATGAATTACAAGAGATGTTCAACACCTTATTACAAAATAGGCTTATGTCAGATGATTTTGCCCAACTTTAAGCTGATGTAAGTATTCTGAGCACATTTGAGGTAGGCCAGGTTCAGTTATGATGCCTGGTAGGTTAACACGTGCATTTTCAACTTAGGATGACTTTGTTGCATTCTGATAAACCCGTTGTAAGTTGGGAAGCATCTGTGTCATAGACTGGGCAGCTTAAACAACATAAATGTATGTCTCACATTTCTGGAGGTGGGGTGTCCAGGATCAAGTTACCAGCAGATTCAGCTCCTGGTGAGGGCTCTCTTCCTGGTTTGTAATTTCTACCTGCTTACTTTGCCCTCAGGTGGTAAAGAGAAAGATCCTCTCTCTTGTCTTTTCATAAGGGCTCTAATCTTATCACAAAGACTCCATCCTCATGACCTAATTACCTCTGAAAGACTCTACCTCCAAATACCATCACACAGAAAATTAGGGCTTCAACATAGGAATCCTGGGGGGACACACACATTCAGTCCATGGCACCTTGTGTACTTGCTTTTTGTTTGAAATGACACACATGTGTTCATTTCCAGATTGCCTAATTCATACTGGTGATTGCTCCAGGAGTTTTGCATCAATGGTGAGGAAGACAGATCCCCTGACCCCATGGGGCTTCTGTTCTGGTCAGAGAGACAAGCAGTGAGCAGGACACAGCAAGAAGACAATGCCTAGGAAACTAAATGTGCATATATATTTTTAAACTTTATCTGTGATATGTATATATGCAACTAGTAATAGAATCTAAGCTGGTTTAGGGCATGTCGGGGGTGCCAAGTGCCTATGGATCAGGTTCACAGATACCATCAAGTCTCAAGACAAACATCTAGATAGTCACAGGAAGAAAGTTTCCAGTAGAGAAAGTGGCCTGTGTAGAGGCCCCCAGCCAGGAGGCACTTCCTGTAATTGAGGACCCAGCAGAATTGTAATTGTGTGATAGACTGGGAGATAGTCATCAGGTAAAAGAAGGGGCAAGGTGTAAACCAAGGGCAGGTCATGTACATCTCACAGCTAGGGCAGTGCAAGGGAAGCCACAGGAGGAGCACCACAGAGGAGGGACACAATGCACTTATGTACGGAAGGCCACTTTCAGCTCTATGTGGCAAAAATGGGTGGGACACAGAAGGGAGACTGAAAAGCAGAAGTTGTGGTCACTTAGGCAAGAGGGACAGTGGTTTGGATGAGAGCTACACAGTGGAGATGAAGAGGGAAAAACATTTAAAATGTATTTTAGAGTTTGTATTGACAGGACTTACTAATTACCTGCACGTGGTAGGTGAGGACAAAAGAGAAATCAAGATCAAGGATGACTTGAGTTTCTGGGTAGACAGTGATGTCATTTACTGAGAGGGGAAGGCTGGAAGAAGAAAAGGGTTCAGGAGGAGATGGAAATCTGCAATTCTGAGTGGCTATGTCATATTTGAGATGCCTCTTAGACACATGCGTGAACATGGCAACTAGGCAACTGGTGACTTGAGGCTGGAGACCAGAGGGATGGTCTGGGCAGGAGTGGTGTACACTTTTGGAATTGTCAGAATAGAGATGAATTAAAACCATGGGTACTTAGAGAAAGAGTAAAGACAGAGGGGAATGCCTGGGAATTGTGCCTAAGTGGAGGAGTCCACTGTGAAGGCCAAGGAGGGATCAGGAGGCAGGAGGACTTGAAGTCACACGAGCAAGAAGAGAATGTCTCAAAGAAACAAAAAACGGTTGACAACTTGGATAAAATGCAGACCCAAAGGTGTCATTAGATTTGGAAACAGATAACTGGCAACCTTCATAAGAGGTTTTTGTTTTCTTTCTAAAATAGTGGTGGTGTGAAACTACATTAAAATGATTTGAAAAATAATTGATAAAGATGTGGGATTAATGAATAGAAAAGTTTTAAGGAGTCTTGTGAAGATCAACAGAGAAATAATGTAGTTGCTAGAAATATTTGAACACTCAAAGGAAGATAATTTTTGAAAGATGTAAGACACACTAGAGCATATAGAGTGGCTGTCAATTATCTGCCAAGTCCTGAGAGATGAATGATGTAGAAGAGGGAAGGACAGGTCATGCCTGTACTCCCTCTGGCCTGCTGTTTGTTCTTATAGACTGTTGACAGCCTGTGAGCAGCTTTTACATTTGTGAACAGCTAAAACATTGAAAAAATCATATTTAATGACATGTGAAAGTTATGCAAGATTCAAATTTTCATGTTCATAAGTGAACTTTATTGGCACACGCTGGACCCTTAGTTTGTGTATGGTCCATAAGGGATTTTGTGTTGAAATGGCAGAGTTCCAAGGTAGCAACAGAGATTGCACAGCCAGCACAGCCCCAAGTGTTTACCCTCTGGCCCTTTACAGGAAAAGTTTGTTGACCTCTGATGCAGTAAAAAAAAGTACTTGGTGAATACTTAAAAAGGAAATGAGGCTGGACCCCAAAGGCGAAGGGGCCAGAAAGACATCAAACTAAGTGTCCCGGGTGTCCAAGGTGTCTCAGATCTGGTGACTGTGAGATGCCATCCTTGTCAGATGCCTCTGTTTTCTCAGTGCCCAAGAGGTGATCCGATCTAGGTATGGAGTTACCCTAGAAGTCTGACCTAAGACTTCTTGTCCTCAAGAAAGAACTGTTGCAATGACACAGAGATGGAGAAATAAAATTATGACTTTTAAGTTTCAAAGATGAGGTATGATTGGAGATCTCTAAACTTGAAACAATTCTCTGAGCTTGGGAAGGAAAGATAAACTCTAAGAAGAAGCAAATGAGTGTGATGCTGATAGTTCTCTGAGGTGCTCTGTCCCTACCCTTTTCCCGGGATTATTCATAAAGAGGGGAATGACAGACCTCCCAAGTCATTTGGGATATCGTCAAATAAAGAGGAAATTACCATAGCCTTCTCCTTTGAATCCTGGGATCCAGCAGACTTGTAGATGCTTTTCCACATGATGATGGCATGAAAGAAGTAGAGGAGACATGGCAGCACGGGGTGGGGTGGGAGGAGAGATAGGGGCAGCCCTGCTGAGGTCTCTGTAGCCACAGAATACTGTGGTAGAAAATTCAGTAATGCCAAGGAGCTGTCAGAGTCAGGAGAACTACAGTGGAAGGAGGCAGGGACCATGTCAATAGGGACCAGGCAGGAGTGACACAGGAGGATAGAGAACAACCTAGAAGGTCCAAAGACACTCCCAGATCAACCGAGGCTTTATAAGTCTTAGTGGAGGTCAGCAGGCAGCTGTTGCTTAGATTAGGTGCCTTACTCTGAGTGCCAAGTCACTTGTACGCCTCCTGATTCCCCGAGGCCACCACAAAGTGGTAGAGGCTTGAACCACAGATTGAGTTTACTTAGAGCTGACTGAGCAAAACCTAAGTGACTGAATTTCCCTTGAAATTGCAAAATGCAACTTCTGCTCTAGGTGCCATAGGAGTTTTTGGATAAAAACTAGGACAAATACATTTTTTGCATACTTGAGTTTTGTGGTTTGAAAATTCAGAATTTTAAAAGGAGTTCAAAGAGAGAGGGTAGAGTTTGAAGTTGTCAGCTATTCTCTCTAAAAGGAGAAAAATGTTTTTACCATGTGAGTAACTTATTCTTCCTAGGACATTAAGTTTCTTCCTTAACTGTTGTTATCAAATATAAGGACTGACTATGATATACTTTATATGCATATTTTCTTTGATTTCCATGATATTCTATCAGGTATAAGGAATTATGATCATTTTTGAAGATGGAAAAACAAAGGTCTAGAATATGTTAAATAACTTGCCAAATGTTACAAGGCAGAATTTATCTTATTCCAAAATATTTCTTTCTAATTTGTTTCCAGTGTCCATCTCACCCAACAGATAACTAAAGGTGATGACCTCCATTAGTAAGATTTTCTCTTGACAGGGATTGAGCTAATTGTTCTAAATATTTGATTTCCCTCATTTCTTACCAAAAGTCCATGCTTTTTGGTATACTTTATTTCAAATCACTAATTAAATGATTTGACATTACTGAGCCAGCCAGGCGAGGTGGCTCATACCTGTAATCCCAGAACTTGGGTTTAAGTCTTGGCTCTGAGGCCTACTAGTTGGCTCATTTCGGGGGGAGGGTCAGGGTCTTACTCTGTCACTTAGGCTGGACTGCAGTGGCGCCATCACAGCTCATCACAGCCTCAACCTCCTGGGCCCACTTCAGCCTTCCAAGTAGCTGAGACTACAGGCGTGTACCACCCCACGTAGATTTTTTTTTTTTTTGGGAGAAACAAGATCTCACTATGTTGCCCAGACTGATCTCGAACTCCTGAGCTCAAGCATTTCTCCTACTTCAGCCTCCCAAAGTTCTGGGATTACAGGTATGAGCCACCTCGCCTGGCTGGCTCAGTAATGTCAAATCATTTAATTAGTGATTTGAAATAAAGTATACCAAAAAGCATGGTGGGTG
>CAUYQG010173087.1:0-79126 GCA_963574415.1 Tarsius wallacei
GAGATTCTTTCTTCTGCCTGGGTGATTCTGCTTTGCATGCTTGTCATTCTGTTATTCATTTCACTCACAGTATTCTTTATTGCTGCCATCTCAGTTTTCATCTCCTTCCTAATTTCTTCTTGGCTCTCCTCTATTCTCTTTAACCTCTCCATTATTGTCTTGATATCTAGAGTTGTAGTTTGAAACCAGTCATTTTGGGGGCTATTCATTATTTTCATTCCAATGTCAGTTTTCTCAGTGTCTGCCTTCCCAGGGGTCTGGGGGAGACCTATATTCTTCTTTTGGTTTTTCTTCATTTGTGTAGATTTCTCTCTCTCTCCTCCTTTCCTTCCCCTTCTTTAATTCTGTTTTCAGGGAGGGTGGGGTTGCTGTTGCTTCGTTTGTGCAATCTTCTGTTCTTCTTTATGAGAGTTCTCTGGCTGCATCCACCTGTCGGTGTAAGAGCCCAATGGAGTCTATTTCCCACTGTCTTACAATCTTTCTGTGCAGCAGAATGTAGGTTTGGTACATTCGGAGAATCTCACAGTTCCACCTGTGTCACTGTCATCTTGACCTGGAAGCCTTTTCTTTATTTCTTTCAGCACTTTAAAAATGTTGTCCTACCTCTTCCGTCTGTATGGTTTCTGTTGAGTAGTCTGTTACCAGACAGATTGGAGCTCCTTTATGTGTTATTTGCTTCTTCTTTCTTGCTGCTTTTAGGATCATCTCTTTGTCCTTGTCCTTTGACAGTTTGAATATTATATACTTTGGAGTATTCTATTTGGGTTGGATCTGTTTAATGTTCAGACCTTTCTATGGATATTTATATATTTCTCAAGTTTTGAAAAGTTTTCTGATATTATTTCTTTAAATGAGCTTTATACCCCTTACTCTTGTTCAACTCCCTCTTGAACATCAATAATAATTAGATTTGGTCTTCTGAGGTAATTTTCTATATCTTGTAGGTGATTGTCATTCCTTTTCAGTCTTTCTTCTCTTTTCTCCTCTGTGTATTTTTAAATAGCTTGTTTTTAAACTTATTGATTCTTTCCTCTGCTCGATCCATTCTGCTACTTAGAGTCTCTAATGAATTTTACAGTTCAGTGAGTATATTTCTCAGTTTGAAGATTTCTGTTTGATTTTTAAAATTTATTTCAATTTCTGTTAAATTTATCAGATAAATTTCTGAATCATTTTTCTGTGTTATCTTGGGGATCACTGAGTTTTCTTAAAACTTCTATTTTGCATTCTTGTCAAAAAGTTCAACATATCCCTGTCTCATTAGGGTCAGTTGCTTATTCCTTGCTTTGTCTGTTTGAGGAAGTCATGGTTCTCTATTTGTTGTTTCCTGTGGATGTACATCTATGTCTTTGCATTGAAGGATTAGTTATTTATCCCAATCTTTTCTGTCTGGGATATTTTATTAGATATGTTTGCTTGGAGGTTCTTTGTAGTTTACCTGTTGATTTTATTTTTTAAATACTTTTTTTCCAACTAGGTCCTGCCCCTCTTTTTGGTACTAGATGCCACTTTAAATCCAGTTTGCCTTCATTCTAGTAAGCCATCAGAGTACCTCCTGTCCAAAATGAAGGAGGACCCAAAGGGGATATTTCAGTAGTGTGGAAATGCTGGCTAGGGGCTAGGGCCCAGAAGACCTGCAAAACAAACTTCTTAAGACATGGTGCTGCTGAACAACTCTGATTTAATCTCTTCTTTGGCTGAGTTACAAAACAGAATCTCCAGGGCTGGACATGGTAGTCTACCTTCCCCCTTCCTCTTTTGTCTCTGTCAGCCCTCAGGATACTTTTCCCTTCACATGCTTTCTGTGGGTTGAGGCAGGGACAGTTCTCTTGTTAGGGAACCCATGAAGCTTGTCTACCTCAATCTCACTCTTTTCAGTGTAGAAACTGTGAGTAGGGGGAAATTTTTCCATGTGGTTGATGCTGGGCAGACTAGGGGGAAGAGTATCATGGAAATGGAAGTTCAATTTTCCTACTGTTTGCTAGGAGTTTTTTTCATTGCTCTGTAGCCCCTGGAACTGTCTTATTTACATATTTGAGGTCTAGGATATATCTGGTCATAATCTTGATGCTGTATATTTGTTTTTGGTTTTCTGTTGGGGAGGGAAAGTGAATCCAGTTTGTATCTGTGCCATCATTTTGGAACCAGAAGTCCAGCTGTGATAATATAGATATTTGAGTCACATACTCTGGATTTAATTTATTACTCAGTTATTTAGAAAATACATATTATTTAATGCCTCCAAACCTCAGTTGACCCATCTACAAAACGGGGACATTATAGAATGACAACAATAATAATAGTAACACTCATGGAATGCTTAAAGTGCTCCCATTCACTGTTTTAACTCATTTAACACTCATAAAAATCTGTGTGTTAGATACTGTTATTATCCTTGTTTTTCAGATAAGTAAATAGAGTCATGGAGCAAGTCAATAACTTGATCAAAGTTTCTTCACAGATTTAGTGTAAAGATATATTTAATATAGCAACATTTTTGAAGTACCAAGTACAGTCCCTGACACTGTAAATAAATACTCATTTTATGTTAGTTCTTTTTCCTCTTCTTGTTCATCCCATTCACTTTTAAAGCTCAGAGGGCTCATTGGAGAAACCAAATAAAGGAACTGAGGAGACTGAGTTTTGAAAATGAAAGAATTTTGTAAATCAATTAGTTATTGTTGCTATTACTTATCAACAAGACATCAAGCCTAAGCCTGAAAAACTCTAGTTTTGCAACGGCAGAATAAAGCATACAAAATGCATTTAAAAACAAATTTCAAATTGAACGATTTCTAGTTATAATGCATAGGGGCTATTTTAAAGATAAAAGCTACTTATTTAGTGCCCTCTCAGTGCATTTAGTACTGTGGGATTTTAAATGAACTAATCTTTCTTGGCCTTGTGACCTTGAAAATCTGGAGGGAAAAGCTAAACAAAAGTTGCATGGGTTAACCATGAGACCAACATAAACACACTTTCTTTTCAAAGTGTTCATACTGAAGTTTGATGGAGACAGATCCAAGAGATAAGGAGATAAAGGGTTGTACATAAGGCTAAGCTTTGCCGTACTTCAACATATTTTTGTCTTATGAGCAAACTCATAGTTATGCTGTGTTTTAGCTCTTTTTAAGTTGAGTCATCTGTATGTCGTAAAGTAACTTTGAAGTAAATTCACATTTTATCTCTGTCTTTCCATGTGCACTTCATTTCCTTTAACCACTGGTTTTGAAATCCCATTGCCTAACACCTTCACGTTTGTTTGAGAAGAGTTTCCCCCACACACCCTCTAACTTGTCTTTTAGGTAGGGATATGTCAACAGTGACTGGTGATCAGTGTAAATTAAAAGATTCATCTCAGAAATACTCAGTTTATTGCAACAATGCATCCCTCTTATTTCTCATTGTGTAGGCTTTAGAAGCCTGTGCATCTTAATCCACGTGTCTTTACTACTCCTTTCCCTCCTTCTTCTTTTCCCTCTCTCTTTTTTTTTTTTTTGAGATGAGAGTTGAGTTTAATAGTTCTCAGAGAGGGCAGAAAGAAAAGCAGTAATAGGCAGAAAGAAGGTGGAAAGAAAAGAGTGCAGAGATATTCACAGAAGGCCATGCCTCCAGTTCCCAGGATTCTTAAATCTTGGGTTATTTCCAAGATATCTGGGTAAATATCAAAAAATAAACAACAGCCGGGAAAATTACTCCCCCCAATACAGTGTTTGACCAATACAGAGAAAAGAAAGTTGGGAGATCTCTGAAAACTTTTAAACCTTCAAAATTTTTGCAGTGTTCCATGTCCCCAGCGATTGATAACTGGTTAGCTATCTCCCTTTATTTTCATTAAAAATACTAACTTCTTAAGGACAAAAACCTTGACTTTCATCTCTGTAACATGGGTATCTCTTAGGAGGCTTTCAGGAAATGCTTGTTTGCTCAATGAATAAATAAACTTTCTTTATCCAAAAAGGATAAAGATGGTTATCATAGAAATGGTATGAGTGATTACCATAGAAATGGTATGGGTGATTATCACAGAAAAAACTGAAATCAGTATCTAGAAAGCAAACTTTATTTCTGAAGGCTCTAAATATAGAAAACTTCTATTCCTAGATACTAAAAAATATGTATAAATAATCTGATATCAGCACTTCTTTTATTTACATCAAGGGGAAAATAAATCTTGGATACCTTAATAAAAATGGAAATAAATAAACCACTCAAAATCAAGGTGAATAAAAAAAAATAAGTGAAAATCCCAAGAGATCTATCTATCCATCTATCTATCTATCTATGTATTGACTTATTTATACCTCGTATTTAAAAAAGCATAACCCACCTGGTGTAATTTTTTGTTTCAGAGCCTTCTATTCTTACCTAGCTTTTCATATATTTATTATTCTCTTTCTTATTGGATTGTAAGCTCCTTAAAACAGAGAGTGTTGTATGCTTTATCACATACATAGCATTTTTTTTTTTTTTTTTGAGTTGGAGTCTCACTCTGTCACCCAGACTGGAGTGCAGTGGCCACTCCCGGCCACCACAGCCTCGACCTGCTGGGCTCCGGCGATCCTTCCTCCTCAGCCTTCCAAGTAGCTGGAACTGCAGGCGCGCACTACCACGCCCGGCTAATTTTTTTTTATTTATTGTAGAGATGAGGTCTTACCAAGTTGCCCAGGCGGGTCTCGAACCCGCGGGCTCAGGCAATTCACTCACCTCAGCCTCCCAAAGCGCGGGATTACAGGCTGAGCCACCGAGCCCGGCTCATACATAGCACTTTTAATACAGTTTATGTATATGTCTGAGCATGTGTATACCGTCTCATATTTATCTAATTACTAGGAGAGGTGAACATTAAAGCAAGAGCCAAGCACTAATGCTGTAAGATCTTTAGGTAGTATAATCGCATATACAAATCAATGGTATTTACTTGCATGTTCATACATATTTACAGTGATTACATCCTATCTAGTCATATATAATAGCTAGCAAGTTGTGGAGCTGAGATTACATGCAGTGGTTCTAGAATCTAAGTTTATAGTTATTATGCTATTAAAAGTATTGTGGAGAATGCATCGATCACACATATTAACATACAACCACTTGGCTTATGGAAATGTGTGGTCTGATAGAGCAAGGAACTATGGCATGCTGGAAAGAGAACTGACTGGTCCATCCCATAGATATAAACAACTTTTTTTCTGTGGATTCCTAGAATAGACCTATACTTGGTAATCTCCTTGGACCCCTCTTGGTTTCTGGGAATGATCAGTGAGAGAAAAGATCATTCTGCTTTACAAAGTCTTTAAGATTTATTGACTTCATTAGGGACATTGGCATCAAGAAATCAGGCAATATATTGACATTCAAAAGTGTACTTTCTGCTTCTGTGGTGTTCTGTAGTGACCCGTTCCACATACTTTACAGCTCAATGCACTGGAAGCCATTTCCCATCCAAAACTTTAATTATTAATGTAAAAGTGTTTAAAACATGTCCATTAAGGCTGATAAAGTTATGTTTGATTAACGGGCTTTTCATAAATGCACTGACACAAACTTTTTTAAAAAAAATTAATTCAGCCTGCAAATGAACATCATCCATTTTGCTATCATATTTTATCAGTCTGTAAAGTGCATTCTCACTTCAGTTTTCAGCTCTGAATGCAGAACACTGTGAAAAATGACAGAATTTTAATGAGAAAGTGAACAACATGCCATCAACACCCTTTTGCCAGTAAAAATGGCACAACATCAAAGCTTTAAATCATGTTCCCTCCACACCTTTGGACATCTGTGATTCTGTCTGAGTCCTCAAAATCTGCTACATCCATCACCAGGTGCAGCCTTTAAACATGAAGGCGCTGTCTACTTCGCTGGTTGGCATGGCAACAGTTGTCAAATCATCCCTTGATAATGCTCTTTAATTGATTGTATAAATTATTCTGAGATATGTGATTGCAAAATGATGTACTGAAGCTCTTAAGTGAGCAGATCAGCCTAGCTGCATTTAAAGGGGCATTGCATTCACTGCCTTTGCCCAAGAAACGGACCCTCTTAAAGTACAGGAACCCTTGGGATGAAGCATTAATATTAAGCACTAAGGAAAAGTTTAAAGCGATGGCATGGTTAATTGCTACTCTGGGTACATGTTAACTTGCTAAAACCCAACAGACTGCATACTGCATGCAGCTGTAAAGATGTTCTTAAAATCACATATAGAAATCAGTCTATTCAAAGATAGGATTATTACCAGAATTGAGTTTATGATTGCGTTGATGGAGAAGTTATAGGCTATTTGGAGACACATGGCGTCATCTTTCTTCATTAGCATGCCTTGGGCTTTTTCTTCTTCTGATTCTCTATATACAATTAGTGCAGAGCGTGTTGCCAATATATTGGCTCTCCTGTTGCTGCCATCTCTCAGCTGAATGGCATTCTGTGATTTCTGGCATCTCTATTCAATTGTGAGCAACATGGAAGTGATTAACTTGGAAACTATGCCTAAAGCATCTTGTTATTTTCATTTCAAGTCTTTTTTGTTTCCCTCTGTAAAATAGCCCTCATAGCATTCTCCCTTCTCCCAAAGCGGAGAAGAAAAGCACAATGTAATCTACGTGAAATTATAAGCTAAGGGTTCTCAAAGTGTAGTTCCCAGTCCAGCAGCATCAGCATCACTTGACAGCTTATTAGAAATGCAGATTCATTAGATACCCGAGAGGTGGTGCCCAGAAACGCGTGTTTTAACAAGCTCTCCAGGAGATGCCAATGCAGCTCGCATTTGAGAACCCTTGGAATAAGCCAGGGTTAGTCACACATTAGAATTACCTGGAGAACTTTTAAAACTGTAAAAACTTGGGGTGCACCCCACCACAGATTTATATTCCATTGATCTGAGAAGGAGCCTATGCACCTAGTACTTAAGAAAATTTCCCCATATAATTCTGATGGGCTGAGAGGATTAAAGAACTCTAGTATGAGACAATGATGTTAAATGTGAGGTCTTTAAATGTTTAGGAGATGGTTACCTTCAGACATTGTTATGTCATTTTTTTGGTTTCTCCCTTTTATTCCTATTTTACATTTGTTCATTTAGTTGTACTTTCAACACTTACTTACTGAGTCTCTATTATTTGCCATGTCCTCTACTTCGCTTTGGAGCTATAAGGGGAAGCAGACATAGTCTTTAAGTTGGGGGAGGGGCAGACAGTATGTAAATAAACAGAAAGAAAATATATATAATTATATGTTGTGACAAATGCGTTAAAGAAAATGAGCTGGATACTGTAATAAAGAATTCAGTAGACATGCTTTATATAGAGTAGTTAGGGAAATCCTAAAGGGTGACATTTAAGCTGAAAACTAAGATCCAATAATAAAAACACTATGATGAGTTAAGACATGGCGAAGAATTGAAGGTAGGGTATGTGTTTGGGGATGGGTTAGGGGCGTGTTCTATGCAGAGGAAAGAGTGAATACAGAAGCCATAGGAAAGAAAAATAACTTTTCTTCTTTCTTTCTTTTTTTTGATTTGGAGTCTCACTCCGTCACCCAGGCTGGAGTGCAGAGGCACGTAGGCTCAGGACCACCCCAGCATGTACCTGCTGGGCTCCGCCGATCCTTCCACCTTATCCTTCTGAGTAGCAGGAAATACAGATGTGCACTACCATACCTGCTAATTTTTTTCATTTATTGTAGAGATGAGGTCTCACCAAGTTGCCCCGGCTGGTCTCAAACCCACGGGCTCAGGCAATCTACTCTCCTGGGCCTCCCAAAGTGCTGGGATTACAGGCAGAGCCACTGACTGGCCAACTTTTATTCTTAAAGAGACAGGGTCTTGTTCTGTCAGCTAGGTAGAAGTGCAGTGATGGAGTCATAACTCAAAGCAGCCTCTACTTCTTGGACTCAATAATCCTCCTGCCTCAGCCTCCCGAGTAACTGAGATTACAGGGATGTATCACCATGACTGGCTGTTTTTGAATAAAAAATAATTTAAAAATGAGGTCTTGTTATGTTGCTTAGGCTGACCTCAAACTTCTGGACTCAAGCAATCCTCCTGCCTTAGCCGCCCAAAGTGTTGAGACTACAGGTGTGAGCCACCTGCCTGGCTAGAAAAATGCTTTCAAGAAACTGAAGGAAGGTCACCATGCATGAAATATTAGAACCAGAAGACAAAGACCCAGATGAGTTTGGAAAAGAAACTATGAGATGTGGATTTGAGACAAGATGCAATAAGGAATCATGTATGAGCCACTGTGTGGTCTGAAGAAGATGAAATAATGTGAATAGATGTCCTCAAGTGATTTCAAGTTAGTGATGTCAAGGAATCTTTTTAACTAATCATTTTTCATCAGGTTTCTTGTTGCATAATCAGATTGCTATCACTTCAGCTAAATGTTTTGACTCCCACTCTTTAAGGAATTGTTGACCTTGGCTTGGTTTGCGAGAGCATCTTTGGTTGGTATGTAGCCTGAGTTGACAGAATTTTGTGTTGACTTTTAAATCTGGAGTGGCAATGAAAATCTTAGGATACAGGTAGATTTAATGGGATTGGCTTGGTGGGGGGGGGTCTTAACTTAATCTTCAATTATTAGCTGCATTGTATAGTGAAAACTATTGTTGTAAGTTGTGTAAGTAAGAGAGAAACTTAGGGAAGTCTCAAAAAAAAAAAAAAAAAAAAAAAAGAAGAAGAAGAAGAAAGAAAGAAACCAAAAACACACATGCAAGCTTGTTTTGCCAGACTTCTTTGTGCCTCTTATAGTGTTCTATAAATTCATATATCCTGGTTTATTATTACCACAAGTTATTTCTATCTTTGAATTTTAATGTCTTATAAACATCAGAATTTCCTTTGGAACTAGTCCCAGCAGAAACAAGCATCTTCTGGCCAAGTTACCTATCAAAATGAATATCAAACAACCCAGTGATTAAGTATCCATTTGCCATACAAGATGTCCAAAGTTTGAAATAATTAAATTAGATAATATCAAAGGTTTATATTAACTCTGTAAAGAACAGCATGCCAGAAACAATACAAATTTTAGAGAAGCCTTTGTAAATACCATTTATTAAAATTGTTAAAAAGGAATACTCTGATGGTTAGTAGGAGAAGAGTTTCTTTAAAAAATCTTTTTTTTTTCACCATAAAGCTAAAGGTATAGATAGAAATAGAATAGAGAGCGAATTGTAATGGAGACTGGAAGCTTTGTTGGTTACTTCAGGTGAAGCCTGTGGTAAGTTAATAATCTGGTCTCTCAAGCACTCTCTTTCTCCAGTGCTTGTTTGAGATTTAAAATAAGAACAAGTCAACTGTCACACTAAAAATGTTTAGGAAGATTGCTCACTTTATTTTTTTAGAGGTCATCAGATGGCAAGGACAGGCAGTAACAGAACCATGGGAAAGGACATTGAGGCAACTGAGAGAAACAGGAAGTGACAAGTGGGTACAATAAAGGAAATTCTTTTAGATCATCTTGTCCTATTTTAGAGAAACTTGGTTTAAAAGCAACATGAAGATGGTGACTTTAGCTGTTATCAACTCGTTATGATAAAGCTCTAGACCTAGTATCTCACATAATTTTCCCTGGGGGCAATATCACTTCTCTTTGAAAAACAACTTTGAAAACATTTAAATATATATGCAGAGAAAAATAGCATTTTCTCCTTAAAATTACACTTATTGACAAGCATATCAGGAAAAAAAAATAAAAAACTTCACTTTGTGTAGACATCTGGAATGGAATGCTGGAATTATCTTTTATATTTCACAAAATAATATACCAAATTATCTCCATTCACTCTCCATTTTCAGACTGTACTCTACAGGCACATTGTACAGGAAACATCAGCAGTTAAAGGGAAATTGTGGAGAAAGAAAGCCTGGAGTTCACATATGTGCAGACACAGAGCATGCTATGTGATCAGTAATGGCACAATGCATACTGGGGATATCTTTGTGATGTTGCTTCCACTGGGATAATTAAGAGTGACAGTGTGAGCTCAGAGGGAGAGATGAACTACTAAAAAAAGAGTGTGTGAGAATTTCTCAGAAAGAGGAATGAGGACATCATTTATTTAATGAATGTTTTCTGAGTATTTACTGTGTGACCCACACTGGGGCTACAAGAAGTTTATTGTATATTGCACATAGACTGTAAAGAGGTAATTATTACAAAGTAGCATGATAGCAACAATAAAAATGCTAATGTTTATTGAGTGCTTTTTACCTTGTTCAAAGTTTTTCTATCTTATTTATTTAAACTTCACAAAAATCTAGGGATTTTTGTGATGTTTACTAGTTGTGAGGTTTACTTTTTCTATTACTGTTTATGTTACAATTAGTATTGTTGCCCAATTATACAGATGAATAAACTGAGGCCCGGATAGTCTAAATATGTCCCTAAGCTTACTCAGCTGGTAAGTAGAAGAGTGGAGATTCAGCTTTATGTGACTCCAGAGGCTACGTTTTAACCTCTCTGTTACACTGCCTGTGGAGAGGAGAGAAGGGAAAGAACATAGGGTTTGAGACCCTGGCCTGGACTTAAGAAAGAAAGGGGGAGTTGAAGAATGCTTCCTTGAGAAAATGACTTTCTAGTGACTCCCTATTCATTCACCTTTTGTTTTTCCAATAAGGGAAGTCTAGAAAAAAAAAATCACTGGTGGGCTTCCCATAAGAGGCTGCATACCCTGGTGGTAAAGAACATTCATGCTGAGCTGGACTACCAGGGTGAACCTTCACTCACCACATAAGTGCCATACCACTTTAGGCAAGAGTCTATAAAATGGAGATAGAGATTTCTACCTCATAGGTTTATTAGGGGTATTAAGTTAAGTGAGCTTATTTCTGTAAAATATTTATACATAGCATGCGTTACCCAAGTATTAAATACATTTGCAAAGATTACAACACCAAAAATAACTACAGAGATTCTTCTTTGGGGGAATTAGTAACAGATGACTTTACTTGAGAATGTCTCCCAGTTTTGACACTTTTCTCATCATTAGTGGGACATGAAGGTTATAGGTGGTTAATAGAGACGAGAGTCTTCAAATGAAATGGGCTAAATCTCTATGGTTTAATGAAAAGAGCCTGGGATCTGGGTTCAGACATTCCTAGATTCAAATCCTAGCTCTGCCTCTTGGATTTTGAACACATCATTTAAAAAACTTTATTCTCAATTTTTGCATTGGTGAAACAAGAAAAATAACTTCTACAATAAAATAATTTTTAATGACAGAGTTCTATAGAGACAAAAATATTGGCTATTAAAAATACTACCGCTTATTAGCTGAGCAATTTAGAAAAGACTAATTTATTTCTCAGTTTCACATTGCTATTGTATATCAATATACAATATAGTAATTATAGTATTTATATATGCAGTATTAAAGTAGATAAGACAGTGTGGTTTTGATGCAGGGAAAGACAAAGAATGAGTGAGATAGCAATGACAGCTCATCAAATTGCTCTTGCTTTGTTTATCAGATGTGGTAGTTGACTTATGTTTAGGGATCATGTATGCTGATGAGAGACAAATTTGAATGGCTCTGGAGGCTAATTTTCTACCTCCTTTTGGTAGCTTAGCAGAGAGCTGGCTCAGCTGAACTGAGCCATTCTGCTACAAGATGGCAAGACCGTTGGCTGGTGTCCCCAATCAGGTGGGCAAGGCTTTATCTAGGACTCTGGTGTCTGAAGGCCTTGATCTTAAGTATGTATAACCACTAGTGTTGTTCCTAGGGCTGGAGATCCTTGCAAATATTTTTTAGTACTCAAAAAAACTAGATATTATAATTAGTTATAGTACCTGCAGGTACTATCCTATAACTATGTACCCTGATGTGGGCTCTGGGCTCATTCTCTTTGGGAGTGCTTGCTGTCATTGTGTTCAACCTGCTGGCCTGGACAGACACCTCTCTCCTGGAATCTTGGCCACGGTGTGTGATGACAACCTATGTCCCACCTATGCTGCAATATAATGACAGTGCAACACATATGTTCTTTTGCTTCTCTCCTTCTAAGCTGTGTTCCCTAATAAACTCTATATTATGTTTATACCATGTGACACAACTGCTGTGTATCCACGACCCCCTTGCATGACAGGCAGCAAGCACATGTCTTTCAACTATACTCTGTGCTGCAAAGCATTCTTACTATAAGTGGTATGGGGGGAGCTGAGACCAACCTCTGGTAAACAGTCACATCAAAAGAAATTGTGGGCAGAAAAACATTCTGTTATTTCAGTGATTTCTCTTCCCTTCTGCTTCTCCCATACTTTCCTTTTTGCTGAGTAGTTGTAGTGGAATCATGATTCATACAAGTTAAATTCATGTATGATTCAACTGTCCACTTTATTTTATGAGCGGCTTTGATAATTTCAGGGGAATGACCCATCCCACACTTGAGAAGAAGTGGACAAGAGGTGAGTGGTGTCCTCTCCCTGAAGGCCGGGGTGAAGGCAGCGGTGGTGGTGGTGACTGATGGAAGGCAGCTGTGAACAATATAGTGACAGGCTCACAAATCTCCATGCCAAAGTCCTGTTTCTGAGGAGTCCTGCATTGAGTAGGAGTGTCCCTCAGGCATAGCGTTGGAGCTGTCTATGGGAAGTATGGCCTTGGTACAAAGGGGGCAGATCTAGTGTGGCAGCAGCGGTGGTTCCTCAATCATGCTCTGGGTAGCAGGAGATCTGAGTGGTGTCCTTTCATTGACCTTTCATGAATGCTGTAGCCATCAGGCAACCTTATGGAATCTAGTCTCTGCTTCCCTGCATGCCGTATCACCAACCATTCTTCTGTTCCCATGCTGGCTTCCTTGCTGCTTCCTGAGCAAACCAAACGTGTTGCTGTCCTTGAAATGGTGATTTCGTTTACGGAAAAGTCTTACCATAGATATCTAAATTGCCTCAGTTTAGTTTTCCTCTCAAAAGTGCCCTTATCAGAGTTAACATTTCTGACTGCCCTATTCAAAAGAGCTCACATTCTCAGTTCTGTCTCACTTCATCCTACTTTCCTTTGTTGCTTGATATTGTCTGTTTTCTGGATCTCTGCTAGAACTCAATCTTTCTGAGAGCCAGACCTTACTTTTGTTCTCTAATAATGTCTTGCACCTAGATAAATGTCTGTTGGCAGGTACTCAGTAAATATTTGCTGAATGAATGAATGAATACTTGTGTTTCAGTCAATCCACACAATCTCTCTGATCGAAAACAGTGTCCTTATGTACTGGTAGATCTTTAAAGCCTATACCAGGAAGAGTTACTTTTGTAATCCACTGAAGAATCTCTACCAGGGAGATGATAAAAGTTCTCACTAATTTTTAATTTCATGAGGCAAATCCATGGGGAATACTACTACTTTAATTTTTAGTCTACTTCATTTATTCATAAAGTTTTAGACCCTAGTGAGCTTTTCTAACATTATAGCACACTCCAGTCTCTAAATCAATATGAAGTATTTGTTTAGGTTTTAACACCATTGTGTTATATTTTATTCATCACTGTGTAGTCATTCTCCAGATGCTATAACCCCTCCAACCCCAGCCCCTTCTACTCCCCGGTACATCATTCATCCTTTTCATGGAAAAATTCATCTTTGTCTTGCCTATATTTTTGTGCTTTGGTGACCTCATTGGATTGCTAGTTTTCATGGAGTTCAAGGACTCCACTAATCAGTATCCCGTACTACTTTAACAACCACATGGAATGCAATCCATTCTTCCAGACTGTCAGAGTCGATGTTAAATAGAACTCAATCTAAGCCCGATTCTTTTGACTCACTGGATAACTCTTTCACACACTGAATCTGTTGCTGTTTATCATTATTTCTTGTTTATATTCCTCTCACCCGTTTTCCATTTCTGTGAATGTGTTTGTATGCAGGCCAATCTTACTTCAATTTTAAAGCAGGATTTCATGAGATCCAATTAAGTATTTTTCTAATGTTCAAACATACAGTGTCTACTACGGGATTCTCTTTGTGCTCTAATTTTGTAATGAAACTGAAAGGAAATCAATCAAGTTTCTCTGGCATGGGTTGGTTGCTATAAACTCATGCTGTTTATTGCTTATTTTGTGTTCCTCTGGATTTTACAGAAATATTTTTCAGTTTGCTTCTACTATTTTGATTACTAACCTTGATCACACTGTTTTTTTCCCAGAAGATCAATAATAGGCTTGAATTTTTATATTTTTTGTTCTATCTCATTTATTCTTGATTTTAAAATGACATTCAACATGAGTTTTCCTGACAAATGCATACACATTCACACTTATAATATATGAGGTTTTCCAAAACTCATATAAAATTACAGTGTTACATAAGCAGTCCCTTAGGAGATAATGTGCTGTCCTATAAAGTGAATCATGATTTTAGATTTAGAAATATATTAGTTTCATCATGAAGAAAGGACACTGAGTTGGTCGATATATTACTTTTTTCAGCTACTGTAACAAAGAACCACAAATTTGGTGGTTTAAAATAACAGATATTTATTCTTTCATAGTTCTGAAAGCCCTAAATACAAAATCAAGATGTTGGTAGGGCTATGATCCCTCTGAAACCTGTGAGGGAGAATCCTCCCTTGCCTCTTCTTGGCTCTGGTAGCTGGAGGCAGTCCTTGGACTTCTTGCTTTGTAGCTGTAACACTACAGTCATCAGATAGTGCTTCCCCTTGTCTCCTCTGTATCTCTGTTCTTTCTATCTAACTATCCTTCATGGATGGGTATAGCGGCTCACGCCTTACACCCAGCTTTTGGGAGGTCAAAGCTTGAGGATTTCTTGAGCCCAGAGTTTGAGACCAGCCTGGACAACACAGTGAGACTCTGTGTCTACAAAAATTAAAAAAAAAAAAAAATTAGGTGTGGTGGCACACACTTGTAGTCCCAGCTACTTGAGGGGCTGAGGTGGGAGGACCTCTTGAGCCCAGGAGGTCAAGGTTGCAGTGAGCTATGACTGCACTCCAGCCTGGGTGACAGATTGAAATCCTGTCTCTAAAAAATAAAATAAAATAAAATAAAATAATAAAATACCCCTTTCCTTTCTCTTGTAAAAATACCAGTCATTGGATTTAGGGCCTACTCTAATCTGGCATGACCTCAACTAGACTTGATTACATCTGCAAAGACCCTATTTAAAAATAAGGTCACATGTAACAGGTACCAGGGGTTAAGACCTAAGCACATCTTTTAGAGGACACAATTCCACCCTTAACAGTCACATTCCCAAGCCTCTGAATCTTTAGCCAACCACTGCACTGAAAATATGCCAGGAGGATATATTAGGCCTTGGTGACCAATCCTTGTTTGCTCTCTCACCCTTGTGACCTGGAGGGTCATAGATCAGAGGCAGGCTCAATAATCTGTTCATTTTTACTTCTTTTCCCCCCTCTCCTTCCCCTCCTCCTCCTCTTCCCCTCTCCTTCTCTCCTCTCTTTTCCCCTCCTCTCCTCTCTCCCCTTCATCTTCTTCTTGAGTATCTGCCTGATTCTATAAGAAACTAACAGATACAATCAAAAGAGGCAACATATTCTCCAAAGGGCAATGGCACAGACAGGGGTGGTGGGGGGAATTAATTCCTCAAAAGGAAGCTACGTATAAACCAAGATCTTTTAGCCCCTTTGCTTCCCTTGCTAGAAGTACCTCTTCCACCATGGCTAATTATGAACTGAATCTCTATCAGCTGATTAGATGGAAGAAACGAGCTCTCAGTAGAGATTTGAATACCTCAATTATTCCTCAGAGATAACAATTTTGTCTTAATTATTTTATAACTTAAATAAAGGATTGCTTAAATTAGTGATGTGATACTAAACTGTTCTATTTTAAAAAGCCCTGATTTGTAGCATTTTTCAATTCCTGATATGAATGAATATTGGTCAATTTCATGATACCAATGGTTTAGCAACTGGCTTGCAAAACCCCTGAAACTTGTAATTGGATCTTGTGAGCCAGTATGAGTCGGTTACAGCACACCACTAAATCAGTTCATCAATTCATTGCATGACAGTGTGGGAGAGCCTGATGGGTCATTGAGAAGACAGATGGGAATATAGTCACCTTATGGTTTGGGACCTGGAAAATATTAATATGTAAAAGAGACCATTCAGTATCATAAAAGTTTAACGTTTGTATTTGTTAAATGCAAATGAAATCAACAAAGGTAACATATTTTCAATTATCGGTTATTTCAAAATATATAATCCTTAATGTTGGTTAAGATACACTGACATGGGAATACTTATACATTGCTAGAGGATGTTTAAATTAGTATAAACTTACTAGGAAATAATTTGATAATTTTTACCAGAAACATTGACAAATTTCATGTCCTTTCATATTGTAATGTTTTGTTATGATTTTTCCAGAGTTTTTTTGTTTGTTTCAAAAACATAAACTAAGCTCTATGAAATACACTTAAGTTCCTTCTGACTATCTCTCCTACTTCACCCTTCACCTATCTCCTCTCTTATGAGCTCCAACCACACTGCCATTTCTGCCATTTCTCAAACATAGACAAATACCTACTCTACTTTCAACATTTTCATTTTCTCTCCTGTACTTCTTTCTACTGAATGTTGCATGACCTACTTCCTCATTTAATGCAGGCCTTCCCAATTGTTATCTTTTCAGAGAGGACTTCCTAGATGACCCTTTCCAAAACGGTACTCTCTGTTCTATTGCTCTGAAGTATTTTTCCTTCTAGCACTTATTACTACGTAATATTATTTATTATTTTTTTATTTTCTGTTTTCTCCTACTGTATAAGCTCTACAAGGCAGGGTTCATGTTTATCTTTTTTACTGTGGAGTTGCCATCTCTAGAACAGTGCCTGGCATGCAGTAGACGCTCAATAATATTGCTGAAAAAATAGATGAATGAATAAACACATGAATAAATTCTCCAAATCTTTTCTGATTTACATATTTTGCCATAGTTGTGTCTTCTTAAAGTATGCTTACTATTTTCTTGTAACTAGGTACCACAATTTATTTAATTATTTTCCTATTGAAGGTTATTTAGGCCACTTTAAGTGTTTTATGTTATGTTGAGTAACTTTATATGTACATCTTCATATGCCTGCATATCTGTAGGGTAAATATTTAAAATTAGAATTTCTGGATTAAATATTATTTACTTAAAATATCAGTAGGAATTTCCAAGTTGCTCTCCAAAAGAGTGATACAGATTTATATTATTTTACTGATTAAAAAAATATTTTAAAAAATATAATATTTCTAATTTTCAGGAAAAATGTGTTAACAAAGAGGTCTAGACAGACATTTCAAATTCATGAGGAAAAATATAATTCAATATATTTGCATTCAAAAAGTAATTTACATCAAGAGCAGGTCAAAGGTTTAATAAAGAAATACCAGAATAATTTCCATTCATGTGAAGACCAAGAAAAAAATATTCAAGACAAAAATGTTGGATAGTGTGAGACTTTGGAGAAGGTTGATAAGCCATGAGATGATGGGTTAGGTGATTGGGGTCAACAGGGCATTTCAAATATGGTGTACTGTTTTGTACTGCACAGGGTGCACATCTACAGGAATGCCATTAACATGATAGATGTCAAAGAATTGTGTATTTAATATGACACATTTTTGGAGATAGTAGAAACCATCTTGTTCCAACAGAATCAGGTATTATAATAATTTTGTGACAGGTGAGAGGAAACTGTCTTGAAAAATAATGCTTTGTTTTAATTTGCTAAAAGGTACAAAATGGATAAGTTTTGGCTCTAAAAGATAGCATCAAAAGATGTCCTGGCTTTAGCTGTCCACTATCTTAGGAGTTGAATGGAGCCAAGCTAGCAATAGACTATCCATTGCCATTAAAGTGAGTTATGTGCATGGCCTGTACTAATGAGTACCAAGATCTGTTTTCTCAATGTAGTCTGGTGAGGACCATCCATTGACAGCTGCCTGTCAATTGACAGCTAAAGATCATCTGGCAGGAAGGAGTACTGCCAAGCCCTGAGATTTGTTGAGATCTATCTCTTTATCCAGAGCATATGCAAGCCCCTTTAAATAAAAGGTGGGGATCTTGACATCAGAGAGATAGTGGTATGGGAAGTAAACTTCCCAGAATCTATTGCCAGATGAGATTGAATGGTCATATATATCTATACCAATGGCACACTATTGTTTGATAAATTTAAAGCATTGTAAATATATGGCATACACACACATAAGTGACTCTGGGTATTTGGAAATGTACCACGAGTATAGAATTCTCTAGAACAAATTCAGACTCTTCAAAAGGAAGGAAAGACTGTTTAGAAATGGAAGAAACTACACTAATTCTATGTGATGACCAGAATAAAAGAAATGAAAATTAAAATAAAAGAAATGGAATGAAGATGAATGTAATTACCGTAGCACACAAATTTCCCATTTTTAACCAAAATGGCCATTATTGTCAACAACTCCAAGTTTCTCTTTCTTGTCAACTTGCTGTACAAACAAATGCCCGATTGCTTCTATACTAGGATGAGGGGAAATTCTCTTCGCCAAAGAGAAGGAGCTCCCAGAGCCCTGAATTTTTGCATACCTGAAGAGAATTTCATGGGGAAAAAGTCAGGCTCAGTGGCTGATTATTCCAGAACAGATTCATTTTCTTATTTATACGAGTTTTGGAGTGTGTTTCTCCACCTAAAATGTTATAAGTGATGTTAATACTGTTTATAAGAACCTTTTAAACCAAACCATATTTATATGTTTTATTTGTTATTTTCAGTTAATGCTTTCATCTAACAGTATAAAATATTTTATTCTTAAGTGATATTTAGGAAAATATGTAAGAGTATTATAGAAATAATTTAAAGGAATAATCTTGAATTTACATTAAAAATAAAAGCGGTTAGTATGACCTGAGAGAATATGAGTCAAGTGCTGAAATATGTCTTAATACTTTTACTCATCCATTCCATTTAATGGGTATTTATTAGGCATCTCATATGTAAAGTGTTTTGCGGGATATTGTAAATGGTAGAAATGAAATTGAAGGTATAGTTCAAAACTGATGTGAAGCTTATTGTCCAATAAGAGAGATGAGGTATGCTTACATGTAACAAGAGAGTAAGGAGTTAAATAACAAAATACCAACATGTTGTGTGTGCTGCAGAGGGTCTACAAAGACGTCTACGGTATTACAGAAGAAATGAATATGAATGGGAATATATAGAAGATTTCTTGGAAGTAGTAGAATTTGAGTTATATTTTAGGCTAAGTAAATTTTCAATTCATTAAGCAGCATAAGCAGTGACTTTTAGACTGAAAATAAGCATGAACTCTGTTTCTATAACAACCAACCCAAATGGAGCAGATGATTCATGTTGTACAGAAAGTTTGGATAACTGAGATGGAGAGGATGAAGGGAGTATTGGAAGTGCTAGATTATGGGATGACTTAAAATATGGGCATAGACACTGATCTTAACACTACACACAATGGGGAATTATTATCAGTTGTATTAGTCAGGGCTCTCCAGAGAAACAAAACCAATAAGATATCTATATCTATATATAATCATGCACTGCATAATAACTTGGTTAATGATGAACGATATATACAGTGGTAGTCCCATAAGATTATAATACCATATTCTTACTGTACCTTTTCTGTGCTTAGATACACAAATACTATCGTGTTACATTAGCCTAACAGTATTCAGTAGACTAAAATGTACAGGTTTGTAGCATAGGATTAATAGGCTATAATCATATAGCCTTAGCATGTAGTAGGCTACACTATCTAGGTTTGTTTAAGTACATTCTATGATGTTTGCACAATGGCAAAATTGCCTAATAGCACATTTCTCAGAATGTATTCTTGTAATTAAATGATGCATAACTGTATATATGAGTATGAAATTCGTTACAAGAAATTAGGGCCAGGCTCACCCTGTAATCCTAACACTTCTGGAGGTCAAAGTAGTTGAATCACATGGATCCAGGAGTACATGAGTCCAGGTGTTCGAGACTAGCCTGGACAACATAGTACAAGCTTGTCTCTACAAAAATAAAAATATAAATATAAATAATTAAAAAATAGCCAGGCATGGTGTTGTGCACCTGTAATCCCAGCTACTGGGAAAGCTGAAGTAGGAGGGTTGCTTGAGCCTGGGAGGTCAATTCATTGAGCTGGGATTGCATGGTACTCCAGCCTGGATAATAGACATCTTGAAAGAGAGAGAAAGAAAGAGAGAGAGAGAGAGAGAGAGAGAGAGAGAGAGAGATGGAAGGAAGGAAGGGAGGGAGGGAGGAAGGAATTGGCTCAAATGATTGGAATCTGGGAAGTACCATAATTTGCTATCTGCAAGCTATGAAATTAGGAAAGCCAGTGGTATAAATTCTGAAACAATTCCAAAAGTCTGAGAACCAGAAGCACCAATGGTTTATGGTTCAGTCCAAGCACAGAAAAAGACTAATGTCTTAGCTCAAGTGGTCATGTGGGGAGTTAAATCAACCTTTCTCTGCCTTTTTGTTCTATTCAGGTTCCCAGTAGATTGGATGAGACCCACCCACATCGGGGAGGGTGATCAATTTTACTCAGTTCACCAATTCAAATGCTAATCTTTTCTAGAAACACACACCCTTACAGGCACACCAATAAATAATGTTTAACCACTTATCTAAGCATCTCAAGGCCCAATCAAGTTGACACATAGAATTAACTATCACAGTTGTTGAAAAGGAGAGTGACATAATAAAATTTTTAAAAAGAGAACTTTCTTTTTAGGAAAATTTGACTTATGGTAGTGATTTAGGTAGAGGCAAGAAAGACGAGAAGCCATAAGATTCACTAACAGACTGTTATAGGAATATAAAGGTAAAGTAATAAAGGCTAGACAGAAGTAACAGCAGAGGGAAGAAATGTCAGGGGTATACTTTGTAAGAAAGATGTTAAAGTATTCAATGATTAACTTAGAAATGAGGAGGTGAGCCAAAGTTTTATGCCTAGATAAAACTTTAGCAAAAGTGAGACTTTTGAGGAAAGAATCTGGTCTTAGAGGAAGATGATTTTGAATGATTTAACACTCTAAATTTCATATCTTTAAGAGCAGATTTAGGCCACTGGAGATATAGACATAAAACTTGGGTCTGAGGGTACCACTGGGTGTTATGCCATGATAAGTGCAAGAGGCAAATGGCCTCTGGTCTTCCAGATGACCAAAGATTATATGAAGTCTGGTCAGTGGACAGAGCCATTTTAATGTTTATAATTGTCAAATAACAGTTTAAAGGTTTAATAAACTTTAGAGCCTATGGGGCTCAGAACTCAAGGTGGGACCAAGGAGAAGGGATTATAAAATAAGAGTGCTAAAGATGTACAAATGGAGAAGCAGAAGTAGCCATTTAGAGAGTCAAAGGAAGACATACATTTAAGGCAAAGCTTACTGGAAGTGGTGTTGGTGGTAGGTTAAGGACCTTTGATAGGTGGTTGGATGTAAAACAGCCCAGAGGAGCAGAGAGAGCAGTAAGAAGGAAAAATAGACTTGAGTTAGAAAAGGTGGCTGCATAGGTTTTTTCAAGGTAATCAAGTTGCTGACTGCTTGTATAATAAAAATAAAGTCAGTAGTACAAAATAGTGTCTGATGTTAAATGTATATTGTTCTTAACTGTTTTAATTAGTCTGGTGTAATTGCAAGTTCTATACTGATTCCTTACCTAAACTGAGTTTTTTGAGGACTAGAAATCTGCTTTCTCTCTAATCCTTGATATAAAAAATAAATATATGGTAAATTCTCAATCTTATGGAATGACTATACATAAATAAATGAATTTAAAGAATGATGTGTGAATAAATGGAAGAAGAATATTGATTTAAGTATTCCAGGCCATTTAAAAAACTATTCATCCAAATGACATAATCAGTGATTTGAAATCACTGAGAGCATAAAAGTGCTTTTATTTAGCAAACCTATTTGATTTGAATCAGGAAAATTCTGAATATGTGCCTTCAAGGTCTTTATGTTATAAAATAAGGTAAATCTCTGGGATGAAACCTCTTCATCACAGATTAAGTTATGTTCTGGGTATGATCTTATCTCCCATACAAAGTGTATATAACATGTATCTCTAAAAAACCACAAACCTGGAATGTAGGTTTCCGGCATCATGCTATTATAGCATATTTTATAATGGGAGATTGAACAAAGAACATGAGCTTAAGTACACTCTCTTTTATTAAATATTGCAGCCAATACAAATAGTTTCCATGGTAAACATTAGTGTTTACCAAGATTCTTGGATCTCCTTTTGGGTACATTCCCCCTTGAAAATTACATGTGGCCACATGACTTGCTTTGGCCAATGACATGTGAGTGGAAGGGATGAGGATCGCTTCTAGACCTAAGTATTTAACATTGGAGGACATGCTCTCATCTGTGCTTTGGTAGTTCCTGAAGCACCATTGAAAAGGTAGAACCACAAAATGATGGAGACTTTGTCATTCTGTTTCCCCGAACACATGCAATGACAGCACACCCTGCTGATCCCCACTGGGCATAGTGTAAAAAAGAAATAAATGCTTTTAACCACTGAGGTTTTTGTTGTTGGTCCATACCTCAATATACTTAGATCATCCCAACTAACAAAAGCCTACTATAAAAAAAAAAGAGAGAATAGTTTTTCCTGTAATTCTAAGATTGCCAGAGAAAAGTTACTATGTTTCTGTTACTGTCTCTGTATAGATAAAGTTAAAATACACTAAAAACTAAATCTTTTAGTGTATAAATCTTTCCTTTCATAGCTGAAGGATTAAAGCTGAATTTCATAATTCGTTTTGTTTTTTCTACTCCATTGACACCAATGGCCTCTTTATATTTATAGTATGCCTAAGGGAAATTATTGATAGTTCTGCTTTTACTATTTTATATCTTTTTGAGAAAGGTGATTTGTTTTTATCTCATATTTACTTGCTCTGGGTTCAACATTAAGAAAAGTATATAAAGATCTATAACAAACAAAAAATGGAAGGTTTGCTTTATTCCAATATAGAGAGAAAAAAGCAATTTAAGTTTTTTTGTTTCCCAAGGTTGAAGTCAAGAAAAAATAATAGAAAAACCTGACCTGTTTACTAGACCATATTTGATACATATTATTCTTTATTTCCATAAAATCTTCTTTTAAATGTTTATTTTGCATGCAAACGCATAGTGATTTTTTTTTCCTTCAGTCTCACACACAACTTGGAATCCCCTGCGAGCTATCAGCCTGGGAGAACAGCCCTTTAAGATTCTGCTGTCTCTATTCATTGCATGTACTGTAGCTTTGTACGTGTTTATTTTGCTAGTTATATGTGTTCAGGCAGGAATTCAAATATGTGATTCTCATTCTTGCTTTCCAAGGGAATTCTCCTGAGGGGAGAAAAACAATGTACATGTTTCTCTTTTTATTTGACAAAACCAAAAACAATCCTGGATTTAGACCCTTACAAGGAAATATGTTCCACACAAAGTAAGAGCAAAAGACTATCGTTGCTTCTATTCCAGTTTTGAATCTGACCTGCTTTTATTAAGAGAAAATATAAACAGCATAGCCTTAACTCTACAACCCAGAGGTCTTTTCTGCTCCATTACCAGGCTGAGAGGAGAAGCATTTATAGACAAGCAAAATTTCTTAGCAGAGGAATCATGGGGACATAGTCATACTTTGTGTCTGAGAATCACTGACACAATCATTTCATGTTGGGGCTCAGCAAAGAAAAGCATGCATGTCATCATGGGTAGGAAATGCTTTAAGTGTTTAAAGGGGGAAAAAATAAACGGTTTTAAAACCAGTTCAGGGGAAAATTTTGTGACTCGTGGAGAAATATCCTACTTAAAGTTGGAGCTCAAATAAGGTTCCCTCAGCCCACAAGTGCATGAAGCTCATAAAAATGTCCCCACCAACCAATTATGATTACTCTCTGCCTTTAATTACTTTTCAACTGATGTGGAACTCAAGATATTATCAGCCTCTGCTTTGCTGAGGTAGACAGCTGAGAAATACTGTATAGGGTAAACTGCACAAAAAATTCAGAATGATGAATAGAGAATGCTGCTTGAAAAAATTTAAAAATTTTTTGATATAGTCTTTGTTGGACATTCCCTCCCCTTATCTGCTTGTATTTTCACTTTCGAGTTGATAACACCCAGACTTAGTTGAAACACGGTGATGTTTCTGCCATTCTCTTGGAGTTCATTGTGACTTTTTTTTTATCATCAGCAGAAATAGAGGAAGACTGAATTAAACAGGAGCTGCAGAACTTGCGAGTGCGATAACAATACAAATGGATTTTCTCTAACACAGAAAAACAGCTGTCTCCATTATTTGAATGCTTCACCTTTCTCCATTCCATTAATTGGGTCTTTGATCACAAGCTGAGGTGGAGAGGCCCTGATAAGGAATAGGTTATTAGTAAAGTAGCCTAAAGGAATGAATTGGGCCTGGTACTTGCTGCAGAAGATGAGATAAACTCATAATGCCCGTGTATGTGAGTGGTGGAGAGTGATAGGGCCTCCGACTGCCCTGAACTGCTTGCAAAGGGAGAAGACTAATACTCTAGTGCTATGATAGCTAATGCAGGATATAAATTTAGCTCCCGGGAATGGAATAGGATAAAAATTCCATAAAGAGTTTTCTGTAAATGGCTTACACTTTTATATCAAACTGTGACAGAGTAGTCACTAAAAAAATAAAATAAAATAAAATAAAACAGTTTCTTGATCTCACTATATGTTGAACACAACTGGAGGCTTTCGTATAAGAAGGAGGAAAAATGACTGTTAAATTTGTTCACCAAGACATTAATAAGAGTACCCTTTGAAGTGCGGTAAAGCTAAATTGGAGGAATTAAATTTGATTGAATCTAAGCCTGTTTATTTTTCATTTCTGCAGAGCGGGTGTTGAGTGATTTGTAATACTTCATTGGAAATCTTCAGGAACTTGCTATCATGTAATCCATTTTTTTGCTGAAGAATACGACCGCAGGGGACAAGGCCATATTGGTTTGTTGTTAATGTACTGGAAAGAGGTACTATGGAGAAAACAGTTAATATTAAATTACGAACACAAGGTTATCTTTCTGCTGCACATGCTCCACTGCCCTAGGCAGGGGTAATCTGTTAATAGCATTCAGCCAAAATGACACCATTAAGGAACTGAAGCTACACATCTTTTGCAAGCTGAATGATGTATAAAGCTGGTTTTCTATCATCCTAGATGCAATAAATTATCCATGCTGCTAAAAATTGATACAAGACAGAAGTTTGATAGAACCAGCACCCAGACATAAATGGAAGGCCAGGCTGGCAGGAAAGGACATGAAGATGTGAACACAGCCGCCAGGGTGTTTTTATTTGTTGTTCTCTCTCCCCCGGCTCTGCTTTTTCAGGCCTTAGGGGCTGTGGTGGCAAACACACTGTAGTGGCATTTTCATGGTAGACAATGAGAAGTGACTGAGCAAGAGAGAAAATGAATAACTCATACAATTATGTAGATGAACACCTAGGAAAGGTTTGGATGTCAGGTCTACTTTGAATGAATCATTGCATTTCTGTGTCAGTTTCTGCTTGTCAATGTCTGAATACAAAGAAAAGGACGTTATATATGACTTGCATTGTAGAGGCATCTGATTGGTGTGTGGTACATTAGGAAACCGTAACCTGCTCATACTCATTGCCCTTCACATTATTTGTCTCATTAACATGCAGAATAAATAACTGGGGAAACATTTTAGGATTATTTCCCATGATAGTTTTTCTCATTTTAAATCAATACAAAATTTTAATAGACTTAAACACAGAGCATCTATTTGCTCTAGCAGAGTGCCTCACTATGTCAGGAAAAGAGACTTTCTAAATTGCAATGGTATTACCAATGAAACAATTAAAACAGTATATTAAATTAACATATTAAATTTGTATAATGTTCTTTGGCACTGCTAGGTACTGGAGATATAAATATAAAAAGGATATCTTTCCTTGAAACCTTACAATCTAGTGAAGACTCAGAAGATTGCAATGAAATGTTATAATGGCGGAGGTTTGTAGGATGCTATAAGAGCGTGGAGGAAGCCTCATGTCTGCTAGGGAGGTCAGGGGTTACTTTCCAGAGGAAGTGACCAACACAAAGATAAATTGTTTTGACATCCAGATACAGAGGAGGAAATGAAACCAATCAATAAACCTACCTATGGTTTTCATCATATTTTATTATGGTAGAATTAGTAAAATACACAGAAGCAGATAACTATTGTTAAGAAACAATTCAGGACACATGACAACTGAGAAGAGCACATCAGGTGTTTCAAAAAGTTCAGCATGAGAAAGTTAATTCTAGACTATAGTAACCAGGTAGGAGAGGTTCTGTTGAGGCCTGTGGCATTATCGCCAACCTCTTTCTTCCTCTTTGCTACCAGTCATTCACCAAGTACAGTGTGTTCTGTGGCTTAGATATCTGTCACTTTGATCTAATTTGGTCTATTCTTATTGACATAACTGTAGAGAACCATAGTCTTGATTTGCATCACTATCATAGCTTCTTCCCTAGTACCCCTGCCTCAACCCATTCTCTGAAAGAAGGTCAGAGTGATCTTTCTAAAACAAAAGTTGAACTGTTATTCCTCACTTTAAGAATTTTTATATGATTGCTCTTTTTTTTTAAGTTTTCAAGCAAAGTTTATTTAGAAAGTAAATTAGAGAAAGAAAAGATTCACCTCCCCAAGTTAGAGGAGAGGGCCAAAGCCAAGAAACATGGCAGCCATAGCTCAAAGAGCCATGTAGACCCACCAGAGTTTAGCAAAGCAATAGCTTATGATTGCTCTTAAGAAAAAGACCAAACCACTTGATCTGGCTTCTAAAGTTCAGTGTGTTTTGGCCCTGTTACTTCTTGAACCTCCACTTTGATCTTTCAAACCACCATTCTCTGTATCTGGGCTCTAATTACTGGAACCACCTCAGTTTCTTAGTTTTCCAACACCTATCCACCTCTGGACCACCAACTATCAATTGCTCTAACTTGTATTCTCTTCCCACAGCCATCATCTCATTCCTTTGCTTTTTGTGACTGATTTGAATTTATCATCCAGATGTTAGAACTTTCACTGACAATTAAATATGGGACTGGTGCCTTGTCTCTGTCCTTGTAGCACTTTGTATTCTCCAGTCTTAGTACCTATGATTCCCTGGGGAGGGGAGTGTGTGTGGCTGTCTTGTTCACCTAATATCCCCAGTTCCCAGTACAGTGCCTGGCAGATTGAATGGTGAACATCTGTTGACCATTGAAAGAATGAGGTGTTCAGTAAATAAACAATGACCTGGAAAAATGGTTGAAAGTGACTGTGGGAGATCATCAGGACTGTAGGAAATGCATTGAGATCATTCAGATCCTTGGAGACATTTTTCATGGACTGAGTTAGAGAAAACTGTGTAGCAGACTCAACTGACAGCCAAATAAAAGGAGGAAGCACAGGCTGGTTTTTAAACTGCAGTGTGCTTAAAGAACATAAGTTTTTATCAGAAAAGGAGAAAGAAGAGATTGGACAGCAAAGTATAGGTGACTGGGCTATTTTCTTTTGTGCTAAATTGTTTAAATTGAATTAGGATATCCCACAACATATCCTAATTCATGTTGCCAACCTTTGCACTTTATTTTGTAAATATGTGGACATTTTGGTACTATGAGGTAGATATAATGTAGGCAGGGTCTTTTTAATGCATTATACCAAGACTATATAGAGGTATCATAATGAAACAGCTATAATTCTGATTAGCAATTGATTGATTAAACAGCATTCACTTAATCCTTATCTCACCTCCAAAACTGGTAGATTAGAGAATGAAGGATTATGTGGCCTTGCAAAGTGTCTACAACCTGAGAAAAAAGATTGAAAAAGCAAGTGAACATATTTCTACAATAAATTGTCATAAGTGTTATAACAAAGTTTCATGTGGGACAGATATTGGGGAAAATGAGAGAAAGGACATTTCTTAGAGGTGATGACATTTGAGCTGCATTTGAAAAACCCAGGAGTAATAAGGAAGAAAAATAGGAAGAAAAAGGATGTCACAGGTAAAATAAATATAAAAGACATAAAGTCAAAGGAGGAATTTTAAAGAGTTACATGGGCTTCTATTGGGCACAGCCAGAATTTTTCAGAAAAACCCTATCTCATTGTCCCATAGGAATAGTAGTCAGATCCATCAGTGGTCCTGGTTTCCCAGAGCCTTTCTATGTTGTAGTCCTTGCTTGTCTCTCCAGCCAGAACTTTCTTTCTATATCCTCCAATACTGAACTATGTGTTGCTTCTTTCCTAACATAGTGCAGTTTCCTTCGTCCACACCTTCATTTGTAACAGCCTCCTCTACTGACACACTTTTTCTCCTGACTGCACTCCTGACTCCTTTCCCTATCCCTGATGCCCTTCCTCTATGCTTTCGTTGTAATAAATATGATGCATTATTTATTCAATGAGCATCTATCAAAAATCTCCTGGCATTTAAAAGCATTTGTCTGGGGTCAGAAGTCATGGTCTGAATACTCTAACAGATATGATAGTTGTGTTAACTTGGGCAATTTGCTTAACCTCTATACATACTCCAGTTTCCTCATACATAAGGTGGGGATAATCATAATACCTGTCTGATAAAATTTCAGGGAAGATTAAATGAAATGATACTTTAAAAAGTATCTGTAATATCTTAACTCAAAATATTTAATCATATTATAATTATCATCATAATGATGATTAGCTATTACTATGAGTCAAGCTCTAAGCTTAGTTAACAAAGACATAAAAATGCACAAGACACAACTCCTGCCATGAAGGATTTCACAATCTACTTAAAAGCGGACACATAACCAGATGGTAAGAAAAGAATGTGGATTGTTCCAGGATATGTACAAGATGGTGGTAGACTTTCTGAAAAAGCAGCAGTTTCCTACATTTTGAGAACCATTGAGATGGATATTCAGATTTCTCTGAAATCTGCTCTGAGGACCACCAGCTATTTATCACCCAGCCTGCATAAATTTGGCATTTAAGTGTCAGCATAAATCAGAGGAACCAGAACAAGCCCTTCAGATTCCCTCCCACTGTGGGAGCTTCTCTGTCCTTTCAATAAATCCTGCTTTCTCAAAAAAAAAAAAAAAAATCAGAGGAACCTAGTAAAAAATCATTACTGCAGCTGAGCATTACATTTCGTTCTGAGAACAAGCATTCTTAGAACTGTAGAATTTCAAAGCAGCAGCAAGATGGTGACAGAACAAGTCAGACTGTGAGAGTCTGTACAAAAGCGAATATCCATAAAGACTCTCTGCGTGAGTGAGTATGTGCCAGCGGGGTGAGTGAAAGTCTGTCTGAGGGAAGACTCGGGTTCATGTACCTGAGGCTGTCCTCTGGAGGTGACTACAACCCCCCACTGCTCTGAGATTGGAGCCCCCAGCATGCAGGTTTGTCTGCTGTTCTCGGGGCTCTCCTGAGAGGAGGCAGTGAAGAACAACTGTTCCTCACCACCTGGCTCCCAGCCCACACCATCACCTGAGACAGCAGAGCAGTACAAGCTCCAGGAACTGTGGAGAAATCAGGTCGTGAAAATCTAGAAGGGAACCCTGTCACTGGTGAGGAGATGTTGACCAGCACCATTTTCTCTGTTCCAGGGCCAGAGACCTGCATTGCCTCACCTAGCTATGCCCAGTCTTCAGCCTGGGACCTAGAGGTTATCTCCTCATCAGACTCGGAGAAACAGATGCCCCTCCCCGATGCTGGAATAGGCACAGGCACAGATCTGAGTGGAAGACTTGATAGCAATGGCAGCAAGTCTGGTGATTCACCCTCCTCCTACAGTAGTCCATGGGCATCTGACCCACCTTGAAAACAACCCTATCAGCCTGCATTGAGAGCAGAGGTGAGGGGCTGGAGGCCAGAGCTGCTCTTTAACACAGAGATGGCAGCCAAAAGAAACTTGGAGTTACAGAAATGACCATAGAGTAAGTTTTGTTTTTTGGGTTTTTTGTTCTGTTCTGTTTTATTTTTTCTTCTCTCTTCTGTTTTTGTTTACATTCTAATACTCACTTTGTTTCTGTTATTTTAATGCTTGTTTTTAGATTTTCTGTTTGTGTATGGGTATTTTTTGAGGGAGAGTACATCAATGGGAGATTTTGAATTGCTTGTTTGTATGTATTTTTTTATTGTTTTTTCTGTCTTTGTTTCTCTGTTTATTTGTTAGTTGGTACACCTGTCTGTTTCCCTCTTCTTCTTCTCTCTCTCCATCTTCCTCTCACCCTCCTTCTTCCTTTTCCCATTCTTTTCCATTTTCTTACTTCATTTTGCTTTCAAGGGGCAAACATATAACCCCACTGCATGGATAGATTGTAAAGCAGTGGGAAGTGGGCTCCAAGGGTCCCACAAACCTGTCCTGGATACTGGGATCTGCAGATAGTTTCTGAATCACAGTTTCCCCTTCAAGTAAGTCTCAAAACTGCAAAGAGAATAGCCTCCCACCCCCAGTACAGCTTCAGAATTGAACAAAGCCATAAGATCTACATAAGGAAGAACAGGAGATTGAACAAACAGAAGTAAAAGCTACCCCCATCACTAAACAACAGAATTAGAGAAAAGATAAAAAGGGGGAGGGAACCTACACAAATGAAGAAAAGCCAAAGGAAGAATGTGGGTCTCACACAGACCCTTGGCAGGTCAACCACTGAGAATACAGACTTCAGAACTCAAACAATGAAGAGCACCCAGAATGACTGGTCTCAAACCACAAACCCAGATGTCAAGATATTAATAGAGGGAATAAATAGAAATGAGGAGAGATAAGAGAACAGAATAAAGGAGTTGATAACTGAGATAGCAGCAATAAAGAATACAATGAATGAAATAAATAACAAACTGATAAGTATGGAACACAGAATTAACCAAGCAGAAGAAAGAATCTCAGAGCCTGAGGATCAAAATATGAAACTAAGTCAAACTGTTACAAACATAGAAAAGAAGCGAAAAAAGCCTCCAAGAGATGAGCGATTATATCAAGAGGCTGAGCCTAAGATTAATTGGAATCCCTGAGGCAAATGGAGAGACAGAGACCACCCTGGAATAAAAATTCCATAAATTGTCCAAGAAAACTTCCCTCATCTCATCAGTGATGCAACCATTCAAACATATGAGATTCAGAGAATCCCTGCAAGACAACAAGTGAGAAGACCAACTCCTAGACACATAGTAATTTGCCTACACATAGTAGGTATAAAAGACAAAATCTTAAAGGCAACACGAGAGAAAGGTCAGCCTACCTACCAGGGAAGACAAATCAATATAGCAGGAGACTTATCTACAGAAACTCTTCAGGCTAGGCGAGACTGGAGTCCAATCTTCAAAGTTCTCAAAGGTAAAGTGTTAACCAAGAATTACCTACCCAGCTAAGCTAAGTTTCATCAGCAATGGAGAATTAAAATCCTTCCCAGACATTCAATCTCTAAGAGTTTTTGCCACCTCCAGGCCAGCTCTGCAGAAACACTTAAGAAAAATAACAGAAGAACAAAAACAAGAGAATGACAATGCCTTCCCAAGAATGTAGGAAAAAGATGGACAACACACATAAATCAACCCCAAAATCAAAAGAAAGACAACAAACAAATAAACAGCAGCAGCAACAACAAACCCTATAAGAATTTAATGACTGGGATAAACTCTCATGTCTTAATGATTAGCCTGAATGTTAATGGATTAAATGTACCACTGAAAAGACATAGAATAGCAAATTGGATAAAATATCATGATACAGACTGGTGCGGTGGTTCAAGCCTGTAATCTCAGCACTTTGGGAGGCTGAGGTGAGGGGATTGCTTAAGCCAATGGGTTCAAGAACAGCCTGGACAACTTGGCAAGACCTCATCTCTACAATGAATGGAAAAATTAGCTGGGCATGGTGGTGTGTGCCTGTAGTTCCAGTTACTTGGAAGGCTGAGGCAGAAGGATCGCCTGAGCCCAGAAAGATTGTCTGAGCCCAGAAGGTCGACACTGGGATGAGGGAGAGCATGCCACTGCATTCCAACCTAGACGATGGAGTGAGACTCCAACTCAAAAAAAAAAAAAAAAAAAATCCATGATGCAACAATATGTTGCCTCCAAAGACTCATCTCACCAGGAAGGACACTCACAGACTCAAAATAAGAGGATGGAAAACACATTTTCAGGTGAATGGAACACAAAAGAAAGCAGGAGTCACAATTTTAATATCAGACAAAATACCCTCTAAACTATCAAAAATTTTAAAAGACATAGAAGGTCACTACATTATGATAAAAGGTTAAATCCATCCACAAGAAATATCCGTCCTAAACATATATGCACTCAACATGGGAGCACCAACTTTCATAAAGCAGCTTCTAGGTAAACTAAAAAAAGATATTGACTCTAACACTATCAAAGCTGAGGACTTAAATAGCCCACTCACAACCCCAGACAGATCATCAAGACAAAAATATCAATAAGGAGATCTGGAAACTCAATGTGATGCTTGACCAAATGAACTTAATTGAAACCTACAGAACATTCCACCCAACAACCACAGAATATGCATTCTACTCATCACCACATGAAATGTACTCTAAGATTGACCGTATCCTTGGCCATAAATTGGACTTAAACAAATTCCATAAGATTGAAATATGCCATACACCTTCTCAGACCACAGTGCAATAAAAATAAATACCAACACATACAAAGTTCCCCCAAAACTCACAAAGACATGGACACCAAACAACATAATGCTAAACAACTCCTGGGTCAACACAGAAATCAAAACAGAAATTAAATGATTCCTAGAAACAAATGAAAATGAAGAAATATCTTACCAAAATCTCTGGGATGCCATGAAAGCAATACTAAGGGGGGGGGGGGATTCATATCTCTATGAACACACATGAAAAAAATGGAAAGATCACAAGTTAACAGTCTAACAAATCATCTAAGGAAGTTGGAAAGGCAAGACCACAAAAACTCTAACTTTAGGTGAAGAATCCAGATCACCAAAATAAAAGTCCAAATTTGGGACATAGAAGACAAAAACAAAAAAATAAAAACTCAATGAAACAAAAAGCTGATTCTTTGAAAGGATAAGCAAGATTGATGACCCCTAGCTATACTGACCAAAAAAAAAGAGAGATAAAGCCCAAATAAACACAATCAGAAATACATAAGATCAAGTCACAACTGACCCTGAAGAAATACAAAAGATTATCAGAGATTACTACATACACTAGTATGGAAACAAACTTGAAAACCTAAACGAAATGGAGGACTTTCTGACACCACACAAACTCCTCAGGTTGAAACAAGAAGAAATCGAGACCCTAAATAGAACAATAACAAACTAGGAAGTCGACCATGTCTTAAGAAAACTACCTAAAAAAAAAAAAAAAAAAAAAAGCCCTGGACCAAATGGCTTTCCAGCAGAATTCTACAAAGCATACAATCCTATTGAAAGTATTCTAGGCAGTTGAGAAATATGGAATTCTCCTCAAATCATTTTACGAGGCTAACATCACATTGATATCCAGACCAGGTAAAGATCCAACATAGAAAGAAAACTCTAGGAAAATATCCTTGACAAGCATGAATGCTAAAATTCTAAACAAGATGCTAGCAAACCAGATCTAACAACACATCTCAAAAATCATCCACCATGACAAAGTAGGTCTCATCCTGGGATGCAGGGCTGGTTCAACATTTGCAAGACCATAAATGTAATTAAATACATCAACGGATGTAAAAACAAAAAGCACATGATTATATCATTAGACATGGAAAAAGCTTTCAATAAAATCCAGCATCCCTTCTTTATAAAAACTCTTGAACATCTAGGCATAGATGGAACATACCTCAAAATAGTAAGAGCTATCTATGTAAAACCCACAGCCAACATACTGCTAAACAGACAGAAATTGGAACCACTTCCCTTGAAAACTAGAACAAGACAAGGATGCCCATTCTCGCCCCTCCTGTTCAACATAGTGTTGGAAGTCCTAGCTAGATCAATCAGACAAGAGAAGGAGATCTTGGGTATCCAAACAGAAAAAGAGGATGTTAAGTTATCCCTCTTTGCAGATGACATGATTCTATACCTTGGAAACCCAAGAGAAAAATGTCATAATCCTCCTTGCACTGATAGAGGACATTTGCAAAGTCTCAGGGTATAAAATAAATGTGCAAAAGACAATTGCATTCCTATTCGCCAACAACAAACAAATAGAAACCCAAATAAAAAACACAATTCCATTAATAATAGCCATAAAAAAAGAAATACCTTGTCATTTTCCTAACCAGAGACATGAAAGACCTTTACAATGAAAACTATAAAACACTGCTCAAAGAAATCAAAGATGACACAAACAAATGGAAAAATATTCCATACTCATGGATTGGAAGAATCAGCATTAAGATGTCCATTCTACCTAAGGCAATCTATAGATTTAATGCCACACCCATTAAATTGCCAGCAGCATTCTTCTCAGACCTGGAAATGACAATACAGGAATTCATATGGAAGCATAAATGACCATGAATACCCAAAACAATCTTCAGAAAGAAAAAAAAAAGCAGGAAGTATCACACCCACAGGCTTTAAAATTTATTATAAAGCTACAATAATCAAAACAGGCTGATAATGGTACAAGAACAGGCATATAAACCAAAGGAACAGGATAGAGATTCCAGAAGCAAAATCTCAATTTCTCAATCAACTCATCTTTGAAAAATTCCCCACCACCAACTACTGGGGAGAGGAGAATCTTTCAGTAAATGGTGCTAGGAAAACTGTCTGACCACATGCAGAAGATTAAAACAAGACCCCTACCTAACCATACACAAAAATCAGCTCCAAACAGATCAAAGACCTAAACATAAAGCCTCAAACTATAAGAACCTTAGAAAATGTGGGAGACACCTTATGGAAATTGGAAATGGCAACCAATTCCTGATCAAAACCACAAGTGCCCATGCCATAAGAGATAAGATAGACAAGTGGGACCTCATCAAACTGACAAGCTTCTACAAAGCCATTTAAACCATCAAGAGAGTGGGGAAACAGCCTACGGATTGAGAAATAATATTTGCCAACTGTATATCTGACAAAGGTCTAAATCTAGGATCTACAAGGGACTCAAACGTGCTAAAAATAAAGAAACAAACAGTCCCATTACAAAGTGGGCAAAAACTATATATAGATACTTCTCAAAAGAAGATATATGAGCAGTCAACATGAAAAAATGTTCAGCTTCACTAGTCATCAAAGAAATGCAAATTAAAACCACACTGAGATACTACTTAACTCCACTCAGGATGACCATCATCAATAACTTGAAAAACAACAGATGCTGGAGAGAACTCAGGAAAAAGGCAACACTTCTACACTGTTGGTGGGAGTGTAAACTAGTACAACCACTGTGGAAAACAGTTTGGTGATTCCTAAAAGATCTAAAGATCAACCTTTCATATGACCCTGCAATCTTCCCACTGGGAGTATAACCGGAGGAACTCAAATCACTCTATGAAAAATATACCTACACACGCAAGTTTATTGTAGCATTATTCACAATAGCAAAAACATGGAACTGATCGTGCTGCCCATCGAAAGAGGGCTTGATAAAAAAATGTGGTACAATATACACAATGGAATATTATGCAGTGATAAAAAAGGATAAAATTATGAACTTTACAGCAACTTGGATGGACTTAGAGTCTATGATACTGAGTGATCCATCACCGAATCAAAGAACTGAGTATCACATGTTCTCACTCATAAGCAGACCTTGAACAATTATCGTATAGTATAAGAAAAGGATTGGCAGTAGTGGGGAACCGCCAGGGGAGTGGGGGGTGGGATTGCCCATAGTAGGAAACTGCCAGGGGAGGTGGGGCACACCTCATCAACAAAGGTTCCTGCATAATTCACATTTCTATACCTAACCCTGAATTGTACCCCACATCTTTAAAATTAAAAATTAAAAAAAAAGAATTGTAGAATTTCAAATGAGAAGGAATCCCTTAAACCCACCTACTTGTATACTTTTATGTTACAGATTAAGAAACTGTGACCCCTTCCCCACCGGGGTGAAGTCCTGAAACTAGGATTATCTAGTACATTAGTGGCAGTGTGGAAGGTACAACCTAGATTTTCCCAGTCTCAGTTCATCTCGTTTTCCATAACTGCATTGTCATCCCTTTGGCTTTGTTCTTTCATTCCATGACTTGTTTCACAACCTGCACCCCAACAAAAGCTAAACATGGCTTTCCAGTCTCATTCTCTTTATCTGACATTCTGATGTACTCCTCCTTCTGGTTTGGGTCAACTCCATACATCCTCCGGAACCTGGAAGACACCTCTTGTCCTCTGTGTAGCCAGCCCTTTAGGGTACCGGTCCACAATGACTCCTTCCTTTTTCAAAGTCACTGTACTGAATTTTCTGAACTTCTGCTTGTGGTACTGTTTGTACATTTTCATGTTTCATGTGTTTCCCTTGGGTTGTTTCATATACATAGAGTTTGCAAGTGAAAGACTAATAAAAAGAGCCCAAGACTACGCTACTAGGTGAAGAGGATGCTCAAATGCATATTAAATGGAACTGACTGAAATTTAAATACTCCTCCTTCAAGTTCTAAGTTGTTTTGAAGAAAAGTGTGCTTTTTTTATTTTCCTATGTATTTTGGGATTAGCGTTGAAGGTTTTGCTTTGTGATATTAGTAAAAATTGGACTTTGTGTCTTTTATTTGAAAAATTAAAAATTAAGAAAAAAGTTGTGAAGGTACAAGCTCCAAAGCATTTATCCATTAATCATTCACTCATTCAACAAATTGAGCATTCAGGCAGTCAGGTTGTGCACTTAACAAAACAGATATAAACGGATGCAAACTAATGTACATTGTTTATCAGTTGAATTGGCTTAAATTTGAGGATCTTTTTATTTTTCTTTTTGACTTTTACTTTTTTTAACCCCCTGATAACAGGGCTGTCATTTAGTTGTTCAAGTTTGTAATGCACTGGCTAAATAAAGAAAATTCTACATTTCATGCATTATTTTTTTTCCTTAGGTTTACACTAACCAAACATTGTGGCTGAAACAGTCTTCCTATTACTTGCCTGACTAATGTGTCTTAATCCTTAAAGTCTCTACTCAGATATCATTTCTATGGGCATCTTACAAGCTTCTGAGCACTTTTCTCTCCTCATAGCGCTAATCACACAAAACTAAATTGTTTACTTAGGAGTCTTGTGGAAACTAGACTGTAAGCTCTTTAAAGGCAGTAACAGTTTCTTATTCACTGTTTCGTCCCTTTTGTCTAAGACAGATCTGAACACATTCTATACATTAAGTAAATATTTGACAAATGAATGAACAAAATTGTTATTTAATGCATAAGGGTGGAGATCTGGGAGTGTGGGTGACCAGCCCTATATGGCACTTTGTAGCTAAAAATAAAAATGAAACCTCTTTTGGGGATGTCATGTTGTAAGACAGATGGCTGTAAAATTGTGGTTTGTTGAAAGGTAGCTTTGAATATCAGTCAAAATTAGCATATTTGATTGCTTTATTAGCAAGCAGTAAACATGGTTGCTCTTTGCAGCACTAGAACACTTATTTTAATAAAAATAATTAGAATGGTAAAGTTCTTGAGGTTTAAATTAAAGGAAGGTTACCAGTTCACCAATCTCCTACTCTTGCTTTATTAAGTAAATTCAGGAGGAAGGGTGACAGAGGTCCAACATGGAATCTTTCTTTCTTTTTTTGTAGTCTCTTTTTTTCTTCCTTTCTTTCTTCTTTTTGCTTTAAAATCGATATACTAATATTTTTCATTTGTTAACTTTTGACCTTCTTACATATTCGTGTGCACAGAGAAGAGAGTTTTATTTTTCTGTGATAGAACAATATTCTCACAGCATGCCATTTAAAAAAATGTGGGCTTTTATTCTTCTTATTATTTTCCCATACTAGCACTATTGGCATGTGCATGTCAATATTTTTCTCATACATCCTTTTTTTTTCAACCGGATTGTCCCTCAGCATACTTGAAACTCTTTTTTTCTTTTTCCCTTTACAGTACTGGCTCTTGCTTCTAATTACTTTGTCATACCTGTTTTGTAAATTTTAATACATAAGATTGCAAAGATGATGAACAAACCAATGATTTTTTTAATAGCCCAAACCCTTTTCAGATATTTGAAACTACTTTCCCACTCACTTTTAAAAATAACATTTATTTTCAGGAAAATTTCTCTATCATGTTTCTGTTCAGGAACACTTAGGTCAAAGCCTGCAGAGTTTCTACCTGCAGCATTCTGGGTGAGGTAATGCTTGGGAAAAGCCTTGAATATTTGACTAAAGATTGGCTTGGCAAAATTGTGATTGGCTGACGTGTGAATACCCTGTGAACGCTGCCTGTATCTTACACGTTTCTCTAAAATTTATGGGCGATAAATCACAAGTGGAAGACAGAACGTGTGGAGCAGTGTTGTCCAGAAGCAAATTGTACACCCACTCCAGTCACCAGTTCAAGCACCCTTTGTAATTTCTGCTAGCACTAGTTGAGATCTATTTTCCAGTGTTACCATCAAGCAATGAAACTGAAATTTATGTGATGAAGGAAATGTGTATATTTTTGTTTTCCATGTTTAATAGAAAAATTACCTTCTTCAAAGTTGATTCTAGGATAAAGTATTGAATCAATAAAGTCTTCTGAAAATCTCAGCTTACTTTTTCTTCCTTTCTCCTTCCCAATGGCATTGGCATTCTCATTCCTTCTTAACCCATTTCGACTACCTATCCTACTAGCATGATTGTCAATAACTGTTCACATTCTCAATTAATACAAAAACTCAAGAGGGGTTTTATAGAATTGTTTACAACGAAGTACAAAATAAAAAAATCAATATTTTGTCACCCTCTAGAACACTTACTTTATAATTAAACCTTATCACAAAGCAATGATTCTTTAATTATGGCTCCTTGGAAATCAAGGAATAGATCTATTGATATTTTGAGGATAGGACTAAGCTTTTATTGAAAAACTTTATGTTACACCTCTATGAATTCAACTAATGATACAAATAAGTATAAGTTCTGAGATATCTTTTAAAGCCTAACATTTTTTCAGGGAATATTTTTAGAATCTATAATAATTTGACAGCTGAACCACTAGATAAAGCAGTTAGGGTATTAACTTTGAGGTTGGACTCCGTGGGTTTGATTCCTAGCTCTGCTATTTAAAAGCTATGTGAATTTGGACAAGTCACATAGTTTCTCAAGGAAGTTGAGAATAATGCTTATCTCTCTATAAATATCAATTAGATCAAGTGGCTGATAGTATTGTTCAAGTCTTCAATACATTTTTTGAGCTTTTGTTGAGCTGTTGTTTTACTTTCCGAGAGAAGGATGTTAAAATCTTCTACTATGGTCTTAGAATTGTTTCATGTCCATTTTAATTATGTCAATTTATGATTTATATATTTTGAGGTACCATTTTTAGTTGTATGTGTATATAGGTAATGTTTTCTGATGAATTGCTTCTTTTTATTAAAAATTACCCTTGCTTATATTTGATAACACTTTTTGTCTCAAAGTCCCTTTATATTTGCATTTAAATACCAGCTCCAGCCTTCTTATGCTTATAATTGAATGATATATTTTACTTTGCCCATTTATTTTCAACCTATCTATGTTTGTACTTTTAAAGTGTTTCTCCCATAGGTAGCATATAACAGTATCTTGCTTTTAAAAAATCTGCTTTTGCATTCTCTGCATTTTTAATCTAATTTTTTTTATTTCAATAACTTTAGGTGATACAAATTGTTTTTGTTTACATGGATGCATTGTACAGCAGTGAAGAAGTCTGGACTTTACATGTGCCCACGACCCTTACCTGTGCACATTGTACCCAGGGGGTTTTTTATGTCTCCTCCACTTCTCACCTTCCCTTTTCTGAGTCTCCAGTGTCCACTATACCATCCTATATACCTTTGAAGATCCTTAGTTTACCTTCCACTTATAGGGGTAATGTTTGGTTTTCTGTTCCTGTGTTACTTTACTTAGGACGATGGTCTCCAATTTCATCCAGGCTACTGCAAAAGGCATTACCTTTTTTATGGCTGAATAGTATTCCATGGTATTATACATATATATATATAATATCATATATAAATATACATATCACATATATGTTTGATATATCATCTTTGCAATTGTGAATTGTGCTGCAGATGTCTTTTTTGTTTAATGACCTCCGTTCTTTTGTGTCGATACTAAGTAGTGGGATTGCTGGGTCAAATGGTACATCTATTTTTAGTTATTTGAGAAATCTCGGTACTGAGTTCCATAGAGGTTATACTAATTTACACTCCTACCAACAGTGTATAAGTGTTCTCTTTTCACCGCATCTGTGCTAACATTTAATTTTCAAAATATATTTTTTAATAATGGCCATTCCAACTGGTATAAGGTGGCATCTTGTTGCAGTTTTAATTTCTGCATTTTAACTTGAGTTTAGATCATTTAATACCTCCACTGACATATGGTCATTTTTTCTGTTGTGTCTGTGTCCTCACATGACAGCCTCAGCTTTGTGTATATTGTCTCTGTGTCCCTTCTTTTCTTATAAAGACACCAATAATATTAGATCAAGGCCCCTCTCCCCTACTCCAACATGACACCATCTTAACTTACATCTTAATGATGTCTGCAAAGACTTTCTTTCCAAATAAGATAACAGTCACAGGTACCAGGGTTAGAACTTCAGTATATATTTTTGGAGGACACAATTCAATGCACAACACTCCACTATTTACCATTTTTGTGGCTCTTTCATTTCCTAAAAATTGAAATTTCCTCTATATAATTCTCTTTTACCCTGAAGAACTTCTAGCTTCTTTTGTAGAGTAAGTGTATGGGTAAGAAGTTCTTTTAATTTTATTCCAACTGAAGGTATCTTTATTTTGAGAGATAATTTCACTGGACATAAAAATATGAGCTCATAGTTTATTGCTCTACTTTAAAGTTGTTCTACTGTCTTTTGGCCTCATAGTTTCTAATGACAAATCCAGGGTCTATTGAATTGCTTCATTTTTCTCTAGATGCTTTAAGAATTCAAGCATTTCTTTTTTCTCTGTCTTTGCTTTTTAGCAGTTTGATTCTGATGTGTTTGTGTGTGATTTTTGTTTGTGCTTATCCTGTTTTGTCATTGTTGAGTCCCTTGAATTTATACATTTATATCTTTTAATTAATATGGGGAAATTCGACCATTACTTTTTCAAATACTGTTTCTGTCCTACCATCTTTCTTTTTCCACATGAAATTCCAGTTACATTCATATTATATTTTTTTATATTGCCCACAGTTTCCTTAGCCTTCATCCATTTTCAATTTTTTCTCTCTTTCCTCAGGTTGGATAATTTCTATTTATTTATCTACAGTTGTATTCACTCTTACCTCTGACATTTTCTTTCTTTTCTTGAGTCCATACAGTGAGGTTTTTTTTTTTTTAAATCAAACTATATATTTTTAATTCGAAAAATTCCACCTATCTTTCTTTATACTACCCATTTATCAATTGTCTTTCTATATTGTCATTAATTTTAATTGGTTTTCCATTACCTCATTTGGCATAGTGGAAATAGCTGCTTGTCTCATAGCTTCAACATTTGGATCATTTCAAGTTTTGTATTTTCTCTTGAGAATCTGTCACATTTTTTTCCTTCCTTCCTTTCTTCCTTCCTTCCTTTTGTCCTTCCTTTTGTCTTCCCCTTTTCCTTGTATGCCAATGTTTGTATTTGTAACATGTGATTCTTATATTATATGGACTTCAGGACCTACTGTAATTACCTGAAGAATGTTGGATTTTTTTGTCTGTTTAATCAGACACTCCACCTGGGAGGGACAGTAAGAATTTTCTGTGCGATACTGGGAGCCATAGGGGCACCTGGTGAGAGATCATGGTACTCATGTGCAAGTAGCCGCAGTGCTCCACAGAGAACTTTGTTACAAGCCATGCCCCAAATGTGTCCAATGGGACAATGGCAACAAAGGGAGGCAACCTAGAGATAGCTGTTGGAATGCCTGTTATAACAGCAGCGACACCTGGGAGGAAAGGAAGTCTCGGTAAATGAGTATATATAATACTCTGGGGACTCTTATTGAGGTGGTGGGGAATTTTCAGAGAATCAAAGTACCTATGGGAGCATCAAGTGACAAAGGCCAGTGAAATCTGATTTGTTACCGTTACCATGGCTTTAATTAAAATATGTAAGCCGATGGCACCTGCTGAAACTTGGATTATACCAGTGCTATATTGTTGGATTGTTTTCTTAATTTAAAGTGATTTTAGTGCCATATTCCCCTTTTAAATAGTTCATAAATATCATGGTTCTCACTTCTAATTCTCTCAATAAACTCTTATTACAGGTGGCTGATAAAGAGATTATTTATTTGACCAAGATAGACTCATCTATTGTGTTATAATGTGTTAATCTGTGCTGCATCTGCCCTAGAAATTAAATAATTATGTAATTCTAAAAAATCTTTGAATCTTCCGGGAGAAAAAAAATCAGAAGAGGCCTAAACAGATCATCTCATTTATCCTTGGACTTAAAGTAAGCATTCCCTATATTGTGTCTGATGTCAACTTATTACCAAAAAAAAAAAAAAAAAAGCTATAAACGAAGGGTCTCCTTTTCTAAGAAGACTCTCATGAGCTCTCACTTTGATAAAGATGATCTTTCTCTGTCTTTCCTCAGTACCCCTTAGACATTTACATTATAGTAATTATCACACTGTATTATGATAGTTCCATTATGTGCCTTTTGTTCCATTTGTCCACTTTGGGAGAAAAACCATGTCTAAGTTGTGTCTCCTCGTGCTTAGCATATTGCTTGGCAAATAGAAGGTACCCAATCAGTGACTCTTGTTTGAAAGACTACAATTAATATCTGATTATTATCAAATGGCAGAAAGCAAGAATCTGTGGAAGGCCTTTTACATTTAACACAAGAATGGCAAAATTTTCTTTTCTTTCTTATCGACAATAAGTTTTATTTCTTACACTATTGCAGAAGTTATAGTGCCCTATAAAACATGACTGACTTATCAGATCAGTGATTAATGGTGTAAATCAATAATTTCTATTTTTATGCAGAGCTCAATAAGTTCTGAGGGCACATATGCCTTTAGCTATTGATATAGATATCACTCACATTTCTTATCTCATTTTTAAGAGATGGAGGAAAGGAAAGAGAAACTTCAAAGGGGAGGGATGTACCTTGCCTTGTGAAAGTTTATCCAAGTAAGAGGAAATTCTATTGTCAATTCTCGGTTCTATCCTGTAAATAAAAACTGCATTTAGAGATAAATGTGAGATACTGAAATTCCAAAACAGATTTAGTTCTATACAGAGCAAACGAGTCCCTATGATATGCACAGCTGTGCAATAGCACTATGAGAGAGATGAATCATGTTCTTTATCATGGAGGAGTTTCCAATCTGTCTGGAGAGAATAAAGGTACATGAAAGAACTTGAAAAATGCAAAATGTTGCTGCTTAAGTTAGGAATCAATCGTGTGACATGGATCAAAGATTTCTTTTTTATTTTATGTTTTATTTTAGACTTGTAGGGTAGAAGTGGGGATTTTCCACATAAATAGGTTGCATGCAGATGAAGTTTAGGCTTCTAGTTGGCCTTCTCTCCCCCTGATAGTGGACCAGATAGCCAGTATGTTGCCCTGTGCCTTTCTCTCTCCTGCTTCCTTCCCTCTCCTAGCAGTGTCCAGCATCTGCCAATCCCACACTTGTGCTGGTGTGACCAGTGATCAGGACCCACTTATGAGTGTTAATGTGGTACTCCATTCTTAGTTTCTGCAATAGTTCACTTAGTATGATGGTCTCCAACTGCATCCAAGTTGCTGTGAAGCCCATGATTTTGTTGGTGGGAATGTAAGCTAGTTGAACCTCTATGGAAAGCAGCATGGTGATTTCTTGAAGAACTAACAATTGAGCTTCTAGATGCTCCAGCAAGCCCTCTTCTGGGAACATAAATCATTCTACCCCAAACACCTGTGCACACATGTTTATTGTAGCACTTTTCACAATAGTAAAAACATGGAACCAACGCAGATGTCCATCGAAAGTGGACTGGATAAAGAAATTGTGGTATATATACACAATGGAATATTATGCAGTCATAAAGAAGAACAAAAGTCTTGAATGAATTTATCAAAGAAAAAAAATCTATGACCTCTATTGTCCTGAAGGAGGTGAAATTCCCAAGTAGTTTTTCATAGTAAGTGTACATAAAATGGTGAGGCACAGCCCTGGCACACGGCTGGATGTCTGGTGTGCCTGGGCCATGGTGAAGGGTAGCAGTTGTGGCAAGCTCAGTGCTCCAGTAGGCTCTGTGCACCCCAGAGCAAGATTCAGCCTCAATCCTCGGAAAAAAAATTTATTTAGGGAGTGTACCATATTAGAGAGAATATTTGTGGTCTTCTATTATTATTGATGTTTTGTTACTTCTAAATGGGCTCCTGGGAGTGAGGTCATTGAGTTACTTCCCTAAACAAGGAATGAGTTTATTCTAGAACTTTCTGGGTCTTCTCTTTCAGGCCTGAGTTTATGCTCTCCTGGCTTTTTTAATCCCAGTTCTTAAATAACCTAAAGGGAGTACTTCCTAAAGGACAGGGAATGGGCTAATCTTCATTTGTATACTTGATACACACATGCTTCCTTTTTTCCCTTCACTCCTCTCTCAGCTCTCTTTGCTCTCTGCTCAACGAAATCATCACACTACACTAGTTCTTACTATTCCTGACTAATGAGATATATTGGATTGCACTCATGGTATAAAAAAATGATTAAAACATACTGTAGCAGATGTGGCAGGGAGAATACTATTTCTAAGACTGTTGGAAGATGTGGGAAATCTCTCAAAGAATTATTTAATAAATTCTGCTGCTCATGAAACTAAGGACGAGATTATTACTGATGTATTCATTTAAGACAAAACACTAACAGAGGGGGAAAAATTATTATTTGGTTAGAGAATAAAAATGAAAGCAAAAAGAAAAGGATTTTAAGACATAATTCTAAAATGAGCTGATAATCTAAAGAACATCTGGGTAATCTGTAGTGAACAGTTAAGCTCTTTAAAAAATGTAAAATGAAAAAAGAAAGAAAAAAATGACTTTTGAGATAGTTTTCATGCTGTTGGCAAGTAGATTAATGCAACCACTGGAGGAAACTGTACAAAGGTCATTTATGTGTAACTAATTACAGGTATTGGAAGTGGTAAAGCATTTTATGCCTAAAGATCCCAAGGGAATATCTTATTTGGTAAATAGTAAAGATAAAACCTTTAGGTGTTTAATAGCAATTCCACATTTGGCCAGTTTGGTTCATGGTTCTTCTAATCAAGTGACACAATGCATTTGACAATCAATTTGTGGTTACACAGAGTTTAATATGTTTCTGTAGCTTTCCTTTCCACTGATTTACTTACCTTCTTGCAGAAAGGAAAATAAACCAGTTATTTAGTTCTTTCTTATAATTAAAGTTTGGTTGAAGCAAGAATTATTGGCAGAAAGAATATTTTGGAGTTTATATGTGATCTCAATAAGTAGGAAGGCAATTCTACTATCTCCTTTATATTGATATTTCTGAAATTTATCTTCAAGGGTAATTATTCTAAAAGTCATGTGAATAGTTTAGATATCACCTACAATTTTTGCCAGCAAGCTCTACCTATAATAATGTAGTTTTGAGTTATTCTTCTGATGATTTTACATACAATATTGAACTGCTTTCTTAATTCTCACTTTTATTCTGCTTGTTCTCTGTTGTATCATAATTTTCATATGCTCACTGAAGGCTACTTTACATTCTATATTTGGAAAAATGTAAAAATGTTATGTTCATGCTTTTGCATATTAAAGTGAGTATTTTAGTCCAAAACCTAAGTGACCAGTCTGTTGTCTAGAAAGCCTTGCTCCGGTTAATTGATAGTCTCATAATCATTCTTCCTTTTCTCTTCTGCTTATAGATGCATCACATGCACTCGCATGCTGATATACCTTGTCCATTTCTGTCTTTAGCATCTTAAAAATACTTTTTTTTAAAAAGCCATTCCCTGCATCACTGGCCTGGAAAAAAAGAAAAAGAAAAAAATCAAACAAGCCCCACAAGACCGCCAATAGTCTGAAAGTTGTTTCACCTGGTCAAAATTGCCTCCATTCACACATTTTATTTTTAGGTTCAGATCAAACCACAATAGGGGCCTAATAAAGTTAAAATTGAAGAAGGTTTAGAAAGATGCCTAGAAAGCATGTTGGAAGTAGCCAATCTCAGACAAACCAGTTGAGAACAACTTTACAAAGTAGGAGGCAAAACTTGAAAGAGGAAATAAACAATTCCTTATTTGAAGCAACAAAAACAGTGTGGGCTGGTGGTCAGAGCCTCCGTCCTATTTGGGTGGAATGATAGAATGAGGATGGTGAGGAAACTCCATTCCATGTCTGCAGGAAATTTGTAGTTAAGACAGAGTGGAAGAGGATACCTCTGAGTTAGTAGCAGCCCTATACTGACAATCTATGTTTGCTGCAGAGATTTAAAACAAAAACAATTCACTCACATGCACAACCCTTTATTCTAGAAAGCTGATGGAGTTCCGGGGTGAATTTTTGTTGGCCTGGAACTCTGACTTGCTCTCTCCCCCTACACATATCACTTCAAAATTTCTGGTTCACAGACAACTGTTATCATTAAAAATGATACAAACAAAATAAAAGCATGGGATCTATAAAAAATACTACAAGTAAAAAGAAAGGGACAAGGAAAAACAAAGAGGTGAAAAACATTTACTAGAAAAATGTTACTAAGGAGCATATGAAATCAAGACCAACCATATTGCTTTGACAAAAGGAAACAAATTAAGTATTTTACAAATATGAGTTTGGAGTAGAGATTTTGGCACATAGAAAAGATATAATGACAACCAAATGAGATAAACGGAAGCAGCTATTATTCAAAAATGAAAGAGAAGAAAAAATATACCATTCTTTTTTGTTTGTTTGTTTGTTTTGAGTTGGAGTCTCACTCTGTGGCCCAGACTGGAGTGCAGTGGCCGCTCCTGGCCATCGCAGCCTCCACCTGCTGGGCTCCGGCGATCCTTCCGCCTCAGCCTTCCAAGTAGCTGGAATTACAGGCGTGCGCTACCACGCCCGGCTAATTTTTTGATTTATTGTAGAGATGAAGTCTCGCTTGCCCAGGCGGGTCTCGAACCCGCGGGCTCAGGCAATCCACTCACCTCAGCCTCCCAAAGGCGCGGGATTACAGGCTGAGCCACCGAACCCGGCTCAGAATATTTTTTTAGTGGATAAAATGATCAAGAAACCTTGAAGTCATGGAATTGACGGGGCCCTTTCAAAGATGAATCTGAACATTTCAATTTAGATATGTCAAGCAACATGCTCAAGATAAGACAATTTGGGAGTGGGAAATCAAAGACTAGAGATGAGGGTTCCTAACCTGTGGTTCAATGCTCTGTCTTCAGAGAAGACAGGTTTTGTAATTTTTATGTTTGACATAGAGTTTAAAATATCCTAACATGTCATATCGGCTCTTCCTTCAGAGAGGGCTAAAGTCGGAAGTGCACAAGACAACTCTTGGGTGGGCTTAAGCCATGTGTTTATGAACATGTAGAAACAGTTCTGCTTCAACAAGATCAGATATCCAAACATCAAAAATGTCCAGTACCCACCATGTTGCAGGGTGGGATTAGAGTGAGTGTCAGAACATGTCTACCTTCTCCTCTGAGCTTTGAGGTAACAAAGCACATGTTCTGCCCAGGACCCTACACTATTTCTTCTGCTTTAACACTTCTACACTTCCATGGTGTGTGGTTGCCATTTTGTTTGTATGTTTTAACATCAAGCATACATTACCTTTGAAATCTTTTTTCTAAGGATATTCGTATCTGGGGAAAGATTCCTCAGGAAAATAAGACTTTTCTAAGGTATGTGGTGTCTGCTGGGTGACCTAGTGGGACCAGGTGGAGGCATTAAAAATCTGTGACTGTGATGTTTCACGTGTTTTTAGATCTGGCCTATGTGTGGATATGCCAGTGAGGACAGCAGGCACTAAAGCTCCACAGCAGGCTTTTGGGAACAGTTTTATCCACAGAAACATAGGCAAAGGGTGAGTCTGCAGTTAGCAGAAGTACACAGATGCATTTTTAACAAGGAAGAAGACACTGTGGTTTAGAAACCTGATGTTTCACAGGTATCCTGGAACATTCACAGGGGGGTTAGTGGCATACAGACCATTCCAATCATTGTAACTCAGTGTGACTCCAGAAATTTATGACCACAAAGTCAAATAAGTCTCTTACTCCGCTAACCCGTATACGTCCAACCTCTCAAACCAGGGCCAGAGAAGGTAATCAATCATAGATATACAGTCTCCACCAAAGTAGGTGGTGTTCTGATAGTCGAGAATCTAAAAATGGAAACAAAACAAAAGCAAGTAAATGTACATATCTGCTGACATCTTTAAAGACACTAAACACAAACAAAAGTTAATTCCCAAAGAGAAAGAACTAAGGCCTTGATTCTCCTTATTTGTCAGGAAAATGTTTCTTCCTTTTTCCTGAGGTTTCCTCCATTTCCTTTGGGGTCACACTCCTGGCCACACTAGTCCCCTCCTTCCTTTCTACACTGGAGCCATAGCAGTGATCTTCTGATTGAAGAAAGTGGAAGAACAACCTGGGCAGAGGTGACCCAGCCCCTCCCTCAAAGTCTGCTCCATGTGCTAAGCTGTCCATGGATAAGCTCATCCCTGGAGGGGGGAGGCCCTGCCTCAGACCACCGCTGCCCATTACTTGGGGGTGATGGGAGCTTCAGCTGATGAACATTAGAAACCCTACTCATCGAGACCCGCCTGGGCAACTTGGCGAGACCTCATCTCTACAATAAATAAAAAAATCAGTCGGGCATGGTAGCACATGCCTGTAATTCTGGCTACTCGGAAGGCTGAGGCGGAAGGATCGCTGGAGCCCAGCAGGTCAAGGCTGCGGTGGCCGGGAGCGGCCACTGCAGTCTGGGTGACAGAGTGAGACTCCAACTCAAAAAAAAAAAAAAAAGAAACCCTACTCAGGAACCCCCCATTCTCCAGGATCTGCTTTATCAATAAGGAAGGGGATACAGTAATCTCCATATGCCTTACTCTTTTGTCTTATTTCTCAATTGGTTCAAAACCAAGGCAGATCAAGTCCTAAACAAACCTGGGGGGAAGGGGGGAAGCAACTATGGCAGAGAGCAGTGGTGCTATTTAATGAACTCCCTCAAATCACAACCTTGTCTTTCTTTTTTTTTTTTTTTTTGAGTTGGAGTCTCACTCTGTCGCCCAGACTGGGGTGCAGTGGCCACTCCCGGCCACCGCAGCCTCGACCTGCTGGGCTCCGGCGATCCTTCCACCTCAGCCTTCCAAGTAGCTGGAACTACAGGTGCGCACTACCACGCCTGGCTAATTTTTGATTTATTGTAGAGATGAGTTGCCCAGGCGGGTCTCGAACCCGTGGGCTCAGGCAATCCACTCACCTCAGCCTCCCAAGGCGCGGGATTACAGGCTGAGCCACCGAGCCCGGCTTCAACCTTGTCTTTCTAACATACTTTCTTTTTAAACTTGAGCTCTTTGACTGTCACACCTGTTAGCTACTCACAATTATCAACTTTTTACATTAAAATAAGAGTTCTCATTCCCAAGTGGGATAAATCAACTCAAACAGATGGATTATAAAGAATAGATACATTCTCAATAGACACCTAACCAATGACATAAGCAAAAATTTACCAGCAAATTTTAGAAAGCAAAAGTGCTTCTCAGAGGTTATCGTTGGTCCAGATTTTCCCAAAGAGAGAAGTATGCTGCCAATTACCTGGCTAAGTCAAGCAAACTACTCACTTTAACTTATATTATCTCATAATCAATGCTTCCCTATAGTATATATCTTTACTGCTGATCCCAGGTGAGCTGTGGAAGGATGGTGCTGTTTCCATCTGAAAATGGTGGGACTCTGGTGAGGGGCAGAAGGCAAGAGGACCAGAATCAAGCTATGAGTTAGGATCCCAGGGCCAAGATGTCAGTGGTGGCCAGGAGACCCTTAGGCTTGCTTCGTAAATGTCAGGCCAACTTGCTGACTTGGCTGTAGGATGGCCCCAGGTTGTAGGTAAGAAGGTGAGCTCTGGAGCTAGCAGACCTTGCCCTGTGCTGGGCTTTACCTCTGATTCAATATGAGACCCAGGGAGACTTACCTCCTCTCCAAGTCTCAACTTTCTCATCTGTAAAATGGTGCTAATGTTAGTTAGTATCCACCGCAGAGGTTACATATGGAGTAACATAATCATGCATGAAAACACTTTGGCCCTACTCAGTAAATGTGAGCTCTCCTGATAAGCAGAAGCCCCTGAAGGTTACTCCCACAGAAAGTAAATCTATCCCTGACAGAAAGGATCAACACACTTCTTCAACTGCCACCCCATCTCAAAGAAGAAAGCAAATCTTCTTCCCCTAAATTCTATCTTCAGATTTTCCAGTGTGGCATAGAGAGATCCCTCTGATCATTGTCCTGGAAGTCTAAAAAATTGTTATGTGGCATCATCATGATCAAAGAAGCCAAGAAGATGATAGAATCTGACCAAAAAACTCTCAAAACAGAAACTATTTTCAGTTGTGAATAAATAAAATCTGGCTGAGGGGGCGGAACAAATCTTTCTGTATGTTCAAGAATAGATGATAATTACCCAAACTCTTATCACTGACTTTGAAATGTGTACCTCCAGCTTGTTATTGGGCTTCATGGCACAAATCAAAAGCAAATTTAAACTGATCGACTCTGGAGCATCTGTGTAGCTCTTCCCCTTTACAGAGCAGAGGTGTGCTTGGAGAAGTCTTTGTCAGAACAAATTATATATAGACATTTAATGGCACCCATGATGAGTCCTTTGGTGAAGTGATGAGAGAATTTTTAAAGTGAATGGCTGCTTACTAATTGATGTTTGTTTAGTTTCTATTTCTAAAGCTTCCCATTTACTCAAATTAGGCACCTGCCACTAAATATATATGATCTTATGAATTAATTTTTATATAAGCACTCATAAAATAATCCAAGGTCCTCAGCACAATAAAAAGACATGATGAGCATATGGATAAAATGGATCACCAGCCCTCCCCCTTAAAATACACATGCACATCCCTCAGAATTTCTTAGAGCCAAGTGTGACTTAAAACCACCCACATCAAAACTACTTGCGGTTCTTGATGCAGCTGCAGATTCTTGAGCCCTGGCCCAGACAGGCATTTCTTCACCAATTTCATACAGGGCAAGTCTAAAAATCCCAACAAAAAAAAAAAAAGCAATCTGCCCATAAACTAGCACAAAGTGCTCATTCCTTTACAGATGTAGGAGAGCTTCCTGGCCAGATCTCTTTGGAGGTTTGCTGAAGTCTTTATGACTGTCAACAGAAGAGTTCTGTTCTATGCAAACCTAGTACCTTCCAGACATGTAAAATTACTTTTCCTCTTAGAATCCTAGAATATCAGTACTGGAAGGGCCCTGATGTTCATCTAGTGTAATCTCATTTTAACACTTATTTATACCATGCTTATTACATAAAGAATTAGAGGTACAGTGTAAAAAAAAAAGTGTGCAACAACACATTAAATATGAAAAATAATAAAATGCTATGATCAGAGAAAACAAAAGCTAGAACAGAAGGTCAAAGCCAGGAAGGAAAATGGTATAAACATATCAAGTCATGAGTCCTACAGAGTTCCTTAAATAAAGTTTTTATTTGACTCTTGAGTTTCCTTGCAGCCAAAGTGGAGAGAAAAACATACTGGTGAGCTGATTCTTGTCTCCCACGTGGAAGCACAGGGGACCTTTAGTTTACAGAGGAGGAAACCCAGTCCCAGGGAGGTAAAGGGGATCTCTGGTTCCTGCTAGAAGTAAGACACAAACAACATTCTCCTAACTCCCAAAGGAATGTCAACTCTTATGTCATTCAACTTCAAATATGTATTTTTAGGACTCTAATCAGAAGATTCTTCAAGTCTCTTGTGAAATTTTTGCTTGTTAAATTTAAACTTAAGTAACAGCAAAAAGCTTGGAACCAGCATACTCTGAAAGTTTCTCTTCTCTACGGCCAACGATACACCCAGCTCGAGCTTCTCTGAGAACTCCCTCCTCAATATTATTCTTCCTTACTCTGAATAAGGAATTCAAGCCAAAGAGACTGAGAGGTGAGACACATCAACATAATCATGGCAAAAGAGCTTATCAGAATTCTCTCCCTCCAGTTTTATTCCATTGATAAGCAAGTCTTCAGGCAACTTTACTAAAATAGTTCCTTTCTGTTCTCAATTTAAGGCCCTTGCATTTACAGACAATTAGCCTCTCCTATAAACAATTTAGGATAAAGTCAGAGGTAAAATAAACTGACAGTCTTAACTTCCAACGTCTTATCTTTCCAAGGGTTTTACCATCAGAAACGGAATAAGGAGTTGATGTTAGATCTTGATCCACTTATCAGTGGTTATATTAATATCCAATGAAGACATGAAGACATTGGATATTAATATAACCACTGATAAGTGGATCAAGATCTAACAACAACTCTACCTGACTATATAGCACAGATAATGATTTTGGCCATTCCAAATGTTAAACTGCTTCTCTCACAATGGAATAAGTCACTTTCAGAACTACTGTCCTTGGTATCAAAAAGCAAAGCAAAATACCCTGCTTAAAATGTGCTTTCCTTTCAAAGTCCCCAAATATCCCCTACACAGCTTCAGCAAATGGCCAGGGGAGAGAACTGAGGCTCTAGATTCTAACACTCAGATTTTCTGAAAGCATTAACGCACTTTCCATTCAGGCTTAAGAGTTAAAGAGCTTTATTGAAGTTTTTAGGGACACTCAATAGACCAACTCCTTTGTAACACAAACATAGTACCTTCCAGACACATAAAATTACTTTCCCCTTAGAATCCTAAATATTTTTAAACTTTCTGTTTATTCACTGAAAAATAAGACTACAGAAGTGACAAGGATTAATGAGGGAGCAATGCAAATGAAGAGGAAGGGAAGTGTCTGGTATGACGAGGGTGCATTGTTTCCACCCCTGAACATGAAAAGCCTGACTGGAAAGGTCTCTCGGCTTCCGCGGGGGACCCTCGGGGGCACCCAGAGGGATGAAAAGAGGAAGTCAGCATTTTAAGGTACGCCCCGGACCGCGAGTGGAAAGAAGCGCTCGGGCCTCCTCCTGGTGGCCGTCAGTGGCGAGGCACGCCAACCACGGCTCCCTCGGAAGGTTGAGGAGGAGGGAAAAGAAATACGTAAGGTTTTGCGAAAGAAGCAAGATCATAAAGGGAAGTGAATCGCAGACTTCTCCAAACCAGGCATTCTAAAAATCTCCAGTCTAAGGTCTTGGACTCTCGGGTTAGACTCAACAATCGATTCAACCTTTGAAGCGGTCTCCCGCCCTTCACCACCGACATTGCCGTGAAATCCCTGACCTCCAATCCCAAAACAGTGTGGTGGCCACCAAGGCGCTGCTGTACCTGCTGGAGGAGCAGGAAAGAGTTTTTCTTGATAAAAATAGTTCTGCAAAAGCAAAAGCCCCTTCCCCACTCTACCTTTTGCCAAAAGACACAAAGCCATTTTGGCAGTACCCTCAGCAATAGAGCCATTTTCCAGAAGCAGCAGGAACGTACTTATCTCCAGGGTGGAAATCTTTTGAGTCCATACAAGGTAAGTGAAAGTTCTCAAGATTTCAAATTTTAGATCCTTGCTACACTGATATAGCTGAGGATAATGATGTAATGAACAAATTCCCTGTAAAACAAGCCTAGGGTATATTTAAGACCATTTGCTTCTCTAAAAAGAAGCCTTAGAAGTAGAGCCTGTGGCAGAACAAGCTCCGTCCTGCTGCCCATCAATTATGACCTAGATTCACCTATGAAGATGCAGAATATAACTTGTCATCATTCGGGGATTAAAAGATCACTCTGAAAATTCTATGCTGGAATCCTTATAATGGGCTTACTTCTTAATTCTTTTGTTCAAAATATATTTGTAACATAGTAGAGCAAAAAGCTAGTAGGCTATTGCTTGACCAGTCAAATATCTGAAAAGTGATGGATGGTGGATGAAAATATAAATGAATATCAAATCACTGAAATGGGAGAGGACTTCTCATGCATAAAAGGTGTGGAAGAAATCACAACAGCAAAGGCTTATGGCGTAATATTTAAAATGTTATACTTCTATATGCACAAAAAAGATAAGCTACATTAAAAGGTAAAACAAAAATGTGTTTTAAAAAACAGTCAAATATAACTTTCTATATAAGGAACTCCTTAAAAGCAACTTTTGCCAATTAACAAGAAAAATCAAAATAAGACCTTGATAGGCAGATGGGCAAAGACCCTGAACAGACAGATTTATCAAGGCCAAAAGCAAAGAAATTACATACTCTTCTTTCTACTTCCCTAGGAGTCAAAGAAATACACATTAAATCAATAGTACGAAACTACTGTTTAATCTCCAAAACGAGAAAATATCTTTTTGAATGAAATCACCCAAAAGTAACAAGGAGATAGTGCAAAGGCTTTTTTCACACACTGCTGGGGAAGAGTAAACAGAACAAGTCTTTGGCAAAGCAATTTAGCAACAGACAGCCCAAGCCTCCAAAGTGCTCATACCCTTTGATCTGGAAATTCCATTCCTGAGAGTCCAGCCCAAGGACATATTCTAAAACAGAGAAAATGCTTCTTATGCAAAGGAGCTGCTGTTCTCTGCAGCACCATTCATATGGTAAAGAGCTGAAAATGATCTAAACAGCCCTAATTAGTGTGCTAGGTAAATAGCTTTATGCTTTACAAACATAGCAAATTGTGCAGACATTAAAAGTTATTTTTTCTTTTGTAAAAGACTATATATTTAATAAGGAAATAAATTCTTATTATTTAAAAAAATTCAAACACAGAAAACAGTGTGAAAGGAGAAGACTCTCCTTCCCCAGCACTGCCCTTAACCACTTTTCTTTCCCATTCCAATTCTAATCAACCCCTTTCCAGTAAAAGCCACTGTCAGGAGATGGGTGTGTATAGCTCCGGATATTTATTTAGGCATTTATTTACATATATATGTACACATGTATAGTTAAGTTTTTTCTTTTACTAAAATGGGATCATACCATCTGTATTACTGTGTAATTCCCTTAGATGTTTCTAGGTAATCTTTTTATGTCAGTACACATAGAACTACCGCATTCATTTTTAACTACTGCACAGAATTCTACAGGATGAATATAATTTATTTAACCACTCCCTAGCTAATGGATTTTATGATTCCTAATTTTGCATCATCACAAACAATGCTGCTGCTCTAATAAGCACTCATAAATAAGATTTATAGAGTTTATAAAATATGGGGAACATCTTTACATCATAATAGTAGCCAAGTTCCTCATACAGCACAATTTCAACTACATAAAAATACACATAGCAGAAAAGAACAGAAAACAAAAACAAATGTCCCAAGATAAGAACAGTACTTTTTTCTGAGTAGTGGTATTTTTTTCATGCTTTTTATATTTTTTTGTATCTTCCAAATTCTCTCTAATTAGCAAGTATTACTTCATAATTGGAAAAGAGTAAAATTAATGTTAAATAATAAGAATAATTATTATTCTATTGTTTGCATTATGAAAAAGGATATATCAAAAGGCTATTAAAAGAAATACAATAAATATTAGTTTACCCAGAAAGCAGTTATCAGAATTGGCTGAATGAAGTTACTGAACAAACAACAGTGCAAAATGCTCAGCTAGCCGTCCTGAGTCAGGGATAACCAGTTCCTTAGGGTGGAGGAAGGGAGGCTACAACTAAGATGGCATGTTAGCAGACATGATAAATTAGCTAGCAGATCCAAGGGAATTGACAACAAATGTCAATGTCAATGTACAAAAACTTGTACACAAGACTGGACGTGGCTCATGCCTGTAATCGCAGCATTTTGGGAGGCTAAAGTGGGAGGATCACTTGAGCTCAGGAGTTTGAGATCAACATAGCAAGACCTCATCTCTCCAAAAATAATTATTAAGAAAAACTTAGCAGGGCATGGTGACACTCACCTGTAATCCCAGCTGCTCGGGAAGCTGAGGTGGGAAGACTGTTTGAATACAAGAGGTTGAGGCTGAAGTGAGCTGTGATCGTGCCACTGTACTCCAGCCTAGGTGACATAGTGAGACCCCGACTCAAAACAAAACAAAAACAAAAACAAAAAATCTTGTACAATGTGTTCACAGCAGCATTATTCATAATGCCAAAAAAAGCAGAAACAACCTAGGTGTTCATCAGCTGATAAACAAAACATCTGTCTCTACACAATAGAATATTATTCAGTCATAAAAAGGAATGAAGGATGAACCTTGAAAACACTAGGATAAGTGAAAGAGCCTCATGAAAGGCTACATATTACATGATTCCATTTATATGAAGTGTCCAGAATAAGTTAATTCACAGAGATAGGGTAGATTAGTGGTCACCTATGGCTGGAAAAAAATGGGAAATGACTCCTTATGATAAAGGGGTTTTGGGGGGGGATGATGAAACTCCTGAAACTAAATAGTAGTAATGGTTGCACAACTCTGATAATGTACTAAAAGCCACTGAACTGAACATTAGAAAAGGGTGAAATTTATAGTATATTAATTATATCTCAATAACACTGTTTTAAAAAATAGTTACCAACAACGAATGTTTGTAGACATGTTAAACTTAGTTAATAAAAATAATTTGCTTATAATTTGCTATATATACAAGACTACAGAAAATTATTTTCATTGAAGAATAAGCCAGGTATAAACTTTATTCCCTTCCTCTCCTGGTAACATCAAAGGAGAAACAATTAAGCAATCTAGAAATAATTTCATCATTGAATAACAAAAACTAAGAAAGAATAGCAACAAAACTTTACCAAGACAATATAATCTAGTTAGGCTCAAATTTATTTTTTTTGAAAAGAAGGACAGATTAAAAACTAAGATTATGGAGCCAGACACGGTGGCGGGAAAGGTTCTCACTCCCTCAGTGTTATTTCAGGGTTATTTATGTTACCCTCTTTTCACTCTCCTTTATGAAGTTCTGATGATGACTAAGAAAGGACCAAGCAAGATCCAGAGTGTAGAACCAATTAATAAGCACACAAACACTTTTCAGACTTATTGCAAAAATCCAAGCATCAGAGAAATCTGACCGAATCCTATCTTTCACCGAAGTTGGGTTTGATTTTACCACTTCCACAATGAAAATATTTTGAATGAAAGCCCTGACAAAAAGGAGTCACTGAAAGGTCCTGCCACATTCAAATCCACAAAGATAAATAAAACCTGACTCAAGTGCTATTTTGAAATTGAAAAGTCAACAACAACCTAAAAATAGAATAAAACTAAAAATTGTGTGCTGCTTAGATGCCTGTAATGATTTAGTAAAGGCTAGAAAATCTGTTTGAAGATTTAAGTGCAGTTAGACAACTCACATCAAGCCGGGTTTAGTGGCTCAGCCTGTAATCCCACGCCTTGGGAGCCTGAGGTGAGTGGATTGCCTGAGCCTGCGGGTTCAAGACCCGCCTGGGCAACTTGGCGAGACCTCGTCTCTACAATAAATCAAAAAATTAGCCGGGCGTGGTAGCGCGTGCCTGTAGTTCCAGCTACTTGGAAGGCTGAGGCGAAAGGATCGCTGGAGCCCAGCAGGTCGAGGCTGCGGTGGCTGGGAATGGCCACTGCACTCCAGTCTGGGCAACAGAGTGAGACTCCAACTCAAAAATAAAAATAAAAATAAAAATAAAAAAATAAACTCACATCAATGTTCAGAAAAGGAAAGCCAATGGGCAGGCTGTTAGTTTGATAATAAAAGCAGCATAATATATCTCAAAGAATTATTTTAAAAAGAAAGAAAGAAAAATCTGCTTATGTAAGCAAGCACGATAAGTTTTTGATTTTGATAAAACCGATTTTTTAAAGAAAAAAAATTTGTAAAGGTAGACAGGGTACTTATTTCCAAAGAAGCAAGTGTCAGAATTCAAGGCTACAAAAGGCAAATTGAACCTTTTAATCAGAGCAAAGTGGCCGAAGAGTATTTGAAATCTCAGTTTGCCTACTGAGACAGGTTATCTTAGTATAAGTTAGATTTCTTAAAGGCAGTTTTAAGTTTTAAAATAGGGAAGCGTTTGGACATATTTCCTACATGCCTGACCACCCTTTGGACTGGAATGTGAACTTTCCAGTCCATCCCATCCCCTCAGCTCATCAAAGAAAAGCCCCTCAAAGTGTAGCCCAACCTTTCAGTTCACGGTTTAGCATAATAATCACTAAATCTCCTGACAAAATGTGTCCTCTCTCCAACTCTCTCCGTGAAAAGCATCACATTTACTGGTCACAAGCTCAGAAACCATGGAGTTCCCAGTTGAAGGCAAAGACTCAAGCCCACCCTTAGCTAGTCAAAGGTGTAGAAATGGCAATAAGCCCACCTTTCAGTTCATGGTTTAACATAATAAAAGTCTATCATAAACTAAAAGTCTGTCAGGTTTCCTGACAAAGGCAAAATATATGTTCTGGGAAAGCACACTCCTGAGCTCATCAGGGGTGGAGAGATGATAATCTCTCAGGAGCAGGTACCTACAGCCCTCTCTTTAACCTAATAATCATTGTGAAAGTATATCATGTTTTTATAAAAAGCAAAGGTGCAGTCTTTCTCCAAGACATCCCTGCTTCCCAGCACGTCTGTCTCTCTCTCTCTCTCTCTCTCTTTCTCTCTCTCTCTCTCTCTCTCTCTCCCTCCCTCCCTCTCTCCCCTCCCTTCTCCCTCCCTCCTTCTAATATATTTTGTTTTAAAACTATGCTAGCCATTCTGAGATTCCTTTCAGTAGTGAGTCAATGAACTCACAAGCATCATGCCACACCCTACTCAGCAACACTTACCACTTAAAAAGATCATGTGTGTTTAGTAAATTTTCCACTCACACAAAATCCTGATTGTATGAAACCATGTGAAAAAGTTGCATAAATCAGGGGATCATTTCTATTAGAATTATTCTGACAAGTTTCAATTTCACAAGAATCTCCTGAAGACAATACATTGATACTAAGAGGAAAGAAGCCTATAATTCAAGTTCACTGGTCACGTTTCCAGATTTTGATATTGCCTACATTGCAGTTACAATTCCTGCTAACATTTTATGGGACAAAAAGCACATTCAAAACTGTTGGGACAATGCATTAAATGGCATTATTAAAAGCTACCTAAACCTGAACTGATTAATCATGATATTTCTGAAGCTCAGTTACTGAAGATAAAGTGAAATGTGCTATTTAATGCTGTGCTGGAGCATCCCAGATGCCCACATCCTTCTCCAACTCCAGTTAAGCTATGTCACATTGGTAACTTAAAATCAACATTGGTGGGAGTATTTACACAACTGAAATCAGCAAATGCTACAAATCAGGACTTCTTTTTCTTTTCAGAGTTGATTGTTAAACATTTATTCACATACCACTGACTACATTTCTAATCCCTCTGGTTAAACTTCCTAATTAGTAAAACCATCCCAAAAATCTAGCACATATTACTCTCCTAAGCTCTGTATCCACATGAACATTTCATCAGCACCTCAAACTTGACAAAATGTGTCCTCTCTCCAATTCTCAGTGAAAAGGATCCCAATTACTGGCCACAAACGCAGAAACCATTCTCGATAACTCCTACTCCTTCACTGAATTTCATCTCATGTTAGATCCTTAAAATCTCTACAATTAAATCCCTCTCTCCAATTGAAAGAACGTAACATGGAGTCAATATAGCCAATGTGTAACCATTTTAACATTGCTTAGCTTTAAAATACTTTTCTACCGGAGCCCAGCAGGTCGAGGCTGCGGTGACCGGGAGCGGCCACTGCACTCCAGTCTGGGCGACAGAGTGAGACTCCAACTCAAAAAAAAAAAAATTTTTTCTAGCAGTTCACTTTAATTTACCCTCTAATCACAAGCCAAGGACAGAACCAGTTTCTCAGAGGTAGCTATTGATAATTGTTTTATAAGGCCCTTCCCAACTTTTATATTAATTAGCTTTTCTATTTCAAGTATTTGCCTCCACCCAAGTTAACCTAATCAGCCCTTTGTGAACTTCATGACACAGACAGACCCCATCACCATGGCAGCAATCATGTGATTAACCCACCCATCAACCTGCCATCAGTCATCTAAGTCAGTACCTGTGCTTACCTGCCCTCTGTGAGGATGTGGAGAAGACCACCACCCTATCACCTTACCGACCTGCCTCCATCAAAGGGAAAGGTAAAAAGGCATTCAACTTCAAACAGTAGTTGCCATTGCTTTGTTAAACTCTGATGTGTCCACGTGGCTCTTTGAGCTATGGCCACCATGTTTCCTAGCCTTGACCCTATCCCCTACCTTGGGGAGGTGAATCTCCTCTCTCCTCTCTCTCTAACTTACTATATAAACTATATTTTCCAATCTAACTTCTGTGTAATTCTTTGCATCTTTCATAAGGCACCAGATGACAAGCCAGATATTCATCATTGGGCCCAACCTACCATTTAGAGGCTCCACTGGGATATATTTTTAACATAACACCAACCCTCTTTAGTGGGGTCCTCTTTGACCCTTCCCTTCCCTACTATTGGCCCCTCTCAACCATCTACCACAGTATTGCTAGACTGAACATAGTAAAAATCATAAAGGAGCATGCTACTCTACTGCTTTATATCCTTCAATTAATCTCCATCAACTTTGGCATAAATTGCAAATTCCTTGGCACAGTGGTAAAGGCCTTTTAGCATCTGACTGTGTTCTGCCCTCCACATTCGCTCCTTACCAGTCACTCCCTCATTGTCAACCTGTCTCCTGTGACTGTAATTCATCCTTGAAAAGTCAATGAAAGCATTATATTATATATCCCCACACACCAGCTTTCTTATATGCATGTCTCCAGTCTAGTGTTCCACACACCTACATTTTAAACAGGCTTAACAGTTGAACTCCTTCAGGCTTTGAGCACCCCCAAAGTCTTTAATTTTTGTATTCCTATTATCTAGTTCAGAGCCTGCATAAAGACACCACTATAAATTTGCAAAGTAGGTCTAGTACCAGTTACCCAAGAAGGTTGTTGGAAAGATTAAATGAGATGGTATATGCAAAGTACGTGCAGCACAACACATGGTACATAATACTCATTCACCTGCCCTAGAAGAGCCCCAACTGGAGAAGAACTAAGCCTCCATCATATTATACATCCATTTAGCAGTTTGTAATTTACAAAGTTCATTTATCATCTAAATGCATCTTTTTTTGAGTTGGAGTCTCACTCTGTCGCCCAGACTGGAGTGCAGTGGCTGCTCCCGGCCACCGCAGCCTCAACCTGCTGGGCTCCGGCGATCCTTCTGCCTCAGCCTTCCAAGTAGCTAGAACTACAGACGCGCGCTACCACACCCGGCTGGTTTTTGATTTATTGTAGAGATGAGGTCTCGCCAAGTTGCCCAGGCAGGTCTCGAACCCGCAGGTTCAGGCAATCCACTCACCTCAGCCTCCCAAAGCGCAGAATTACAGGCTGAGCCACCGAGCCCGGCTTTGTGTTTTTAATTTCTATGTCTTTGAATTCAAAGGTGTTTTTGTGTCTTGTTTTGTTTTTTCCCTCCAGCCCCTTTTCCTGGTCTGGCATTTATTTATTTTTGAGGAGATAACCATACATGATGGGATCAGTTCGACTGATCTTTAAAATAAAGGCTTTAAAAATTCTCTATTCACTAGCCGGGCGTGGTAGCACGTGCCTGTAGTTCCAGCTACTTGGAAGGCTGAGGCAGAAGGATCACCAGCGCCCAGCAGTTCAAGGCTGCGGTGGCCGGGAGCGGCCACTGCACTCCAGTCTGGGCGACAGAGTGAGACTCCAACTCAAAAAAATAAAAAATTCTCTACTCACAAGCGTTTTCAAACTTTTTGTTTAATGCCGCAGTTTCCCTCCCTCCTCAAATGCTGTCTTATTAGATGTCCTGTTAAACTTGGTGGTTAAAGGCAATGCTGACCTGGGTGAAGCAGCATTTGGAACCATCTGCCAGACCTCTCCTTGCAGGGTGGTCCCCCTACAAATATGGAGGCTCGAAAAAACACATACTTCAAAACATTCCCTTGGTTTACACATGGGGAAGCCAATGTCCAGCAAGGTCCAGAACCCTAGCCAAGGTTCTAAAATCCCATAAGGTCAAGCCTAAGATTCTTTCTACCATATCATACTGCCTACTTAGGGTCAAGGCCACAATCTGTGGCCTCTGGACAAAAGATTAATGTTTTCTTTTTTTTTTTTTTTTTTGAGTTGGAGTCTCATTCTGTCGCCCAGACTGAAGTGCAGTGGCATGCTCCCAGCCACCGCAACCTCGACCTGCTGGGCTCCGGCGATCCTTCCACCTCAGCCATCCAAGTAGCTGGAACTACAGGCGTGCGCTACCACCACCTGGCTAATTTTTTATTTATTGTAGAGATGAGGTCTTGCCAAGTTGCCCAGGCAGGTCTCGAACCCGTGGGCTCAGGCAATCCACTCACCTCGGCCTCCCAAAGCGCTGGGATTACAGGCTGAGCCACCGAGCCCGGCCAGTTAATGTTTCTTATACATGACTACTCATCATCCATAAATACTGCAACTGTACAAATCTAAGATAGGCAACTGGAAGTGGAAATAAATTTAATCTGCTTCCACTTGACAAAGGTCAAATGGAAGAGTAATAAAAATCATCTTTCCCTTCAGCAGACAAAAATAGTATTCCCTGGCGGCCAACAGAGGAATTACCCACCCATAGGGGTTTCTGGAACAAAAGATAAAGGAAGTCAAAGAATCACCTTCCAGATTGTTCTAGAAGAGTCTACTGGTAGAGATTGCTTCTGCCACCCACACCCACTTTCCCCTTCTTCATCACTCTTCCTTAATTATAGTTTTTATTCAGGGTGTCCCAGCTAAAAGACATTTCCCAGCCTCCCTTGCAGGTAGTTATGATCCTATAACTAAGTTCTGGGCAATGAAAGGTAAATAGTAACTGGGTAGCATTTCTGGGAAAGCCCTTTGAAGGGGCATGGCTCTTTGCCATTTTTTTCTTCTTTCTGTTCCTTTCCAGAGCCTGGAACTTGGACTTGATGGCTGCAGTTACAGCAGCTATCTTGTCATTTTGAGGATGAGAGCCTTGCACTAAGGTTGACAGAGTTGATAGAAAGAGACCATGAAGAAACCATTAAAACAGGCAAACACAGCCTACCTCTGGCTTTATTATGAGAGAATACATTTTTATAAGATAAATGTATAGTTAGAACCCTTTTACTAACAGTCAAACACAATTCTAACCAATATAGTCCTTGGTCTTATTGGCAGAAACTACAGAAGCCAGGCAGAGATATTTGGGAGATGAGATGACTCCGGGAAAGGAAGCAGTTCATCCTATATCCTCCCCCACTTCTTACCAGATTTCAAAAATAATTCCAGAGAAGGTTAGTGGAGGACAAGCACGCACAAGTTAAACACAGATGACTAGAAACTGAGCTTATCAAAGTCTGCCAGAGGGCCGGGCTCGGTGGTTCAGTCTGTAATCCCAGCACTGTGGGAGGTAGGGGCAAGTGGATTGCCTGAGCCCGAGGTTTGGGGTTCGAGACCTGCCAGGCAAATTGGCGAGACCTTGTCTCTACAATAAATTAAAAAACCAGCTGGGCGTGGTAGCGCACGCCTGTAGTTCCAGCTACTTGGAAGGCTGAGGCAGAAGGATCGACGCAGCCCTGCAGGTCGAGGCTGCGCTGGCTGGGAGCGTGCCACCGCACTCCAGTCCGGGGGAAGAGTGAGACTCCAACTCAAAAAAAAAAAAAAAAAAGAAAAAAAGTCTGCCAGAAAGACTAAGCCTGTAAAAGTAGGTGTCAGAGTAGCCAGGTTAGCAACTCTGCATAGCTTTCTCCATTGTATCTGACCAAGAGAGGGGCCCCTTTTTGTACCTCCTCCAGGTTGCCGAACTCCTGTCGCAGGGTTACCTTCAGATCAGTGCATTCTCTCCCGCATCTCAATGCTACCAGACAATCCTTGGTCAATTGTGGGACCTAATCAGAGGACACAGCTTCTTAGTGGAGAAGTCTGCGGGAACTTCATATTCCCGCTATCCCTAAAAATGGAGCGAAGCTTTGTTACTCCAACCTAACAAGCCAACACCCATATACAGACTCCCCCGCTCCCCGCAAGCTGCAAGGAGCGTTAAGTTATCTCTGTGGTTTCAGGAATCGGCTTCTCATGGGACCCTAGTTAAAATATGGTGCTTTGGCCAGGCATGGTGGCTCAAGCCTGCAATCCCAGCACTTTGGGAGGCCAAGGCAAGAGGATTGCTTGACCCCAGGTGTTCAGCCTGGGCAACCTGGTGAGACCTCAAAAAATTAGCCAGGCATGGTAGCACGTGCCTGTAGTTCTGGCTACTTGGAGGGTTGAGGTGAAAGGATTGTCTGAGCCCTGCTGGTCGACACAGGGGTGGAGGTGAGTGTGCCACTGCACTCCAGCCTAGGCAACGGAGTGAGACTCCAACTCAAAAAAAAAAAAAAAAGTTAATCCTCTACCAAATAATATTTACACTCCATTGCTTTTTACCCAAACCTAGATAAATACTCCTTTTTAATATTTTATTTTATTTTATTATAAAGATGTGGGGTACAAGTCAGGATTGGGTACATAGATAATATATGTGCAGGTGAAGTTTAGAACTCCAACTGTTTGGTCCTCACTTCCCCTGGTTTAGGATTAGGTACCCTTTGAGTTGTTATATGCCCCCCCCATCTCCTCCCTCTCCTGGCAGTATCTCACAACTGCCAATCCCTACCTTGTGCTATTGTGAATAATGTTCAGGTCCCATTTATGAATGAGAACATGTAGTATTCAGTTCTTTGTATCTGTGATGGATTGCTAAGAATGGAGAAATACTCCATTTAAAGGATTACCAGTTTTCAGTTATTTCAGTATTTCTATTTCAAATCACATGGTCATTGCCATGTCATAAGCATAGTTCCCAAGACTGCTAGTTGAAATGGAGAATGACCTAGCAGTTAAGCTTTTATCCTTTAGTATCAGTGGCCATGCTCTACCCTACCATGCCAACTAATTTCCTCAGACTCACGTGATATCAAACAAAACAGTTTCACCAATGATTTGACTTTAAAATGAGTTGAAGTTTGGGAAAAACATACAAAGTAAAATAGAGTGTAAGTGACTTTTTAAATTGAATATACCTTACAAAAGAGCTCCAATAACATCTTTTGGCGAGCTCGTTCATAAGGGTCATACGGAAACAGCCGCCTTCCTGGATAAGCATCATCCAGGTACTCACAAGTGATGACAGACTCGTAGATCAGTTGACATTGACTGTTCTCCAGGACAGGGATTTGGCCAAAAGGGTGCTTTGTATAGTACCATTCAGGCTTGTTTCTCAGGTTAATGTTGACAACTTCATGTCTTAAAAAGCAAAAGGCAAACAAGACAACAAAAAAAGATCAGAGGCATCTGCAGACAGATGCTCATCTTGAAAGCAGAAGCAATCAATTTATAAAGTTAAATTTGCAGTTTGTTTTTCAAAGTTTATATTTATATAAAATACATAATTGTCAACAAGTTGTGTTGGATGCTTTCTATGTCTTATCTCAGTTGTTCCACCTGGTTCCCTATGAGATAGGTTTACTCCATAGGAAACAAGACTCAAAGAGGTTGAATCTCGTGCCCAATACTACCCTAAGTAGCAGAGCCAAGATCAGAGCCAGGCAGGTAGACTCAGGGCTTACACAATTAAGACATGAGTTTAATACATTTTAAATTTGAAAATACAAACCCGGTACTAACAGGTCGCAACACACTGTGGTAAATGTTAACAGTTAAGAGCTTGAGTTCTGGGATCAGGTTGGCCAGTCTAGCCTGGAACCTTAGCCAGATTCTTAAGCTCTCTGTGTTCAGTGTCCTTAATCATAAAATGGGGGCTAAGAATTGGTTATCTCTTGGCATCATTGTGATGAGCAAATCAATGGATATGTACAAAGTGTTTAGGACAGTGCCTAGTACATAAGCATGCAATAACTTTCAAATTCTTCTTAATTATTATTATTAGAGGTTCAAATATTAATATTATTATTACTTAGGTAACTATAAGAGTAACATTCTCAACCCTGTAGCCTCAAGGGCAGCTCATTATGCAGTCTACATTCCAGCAAAGTTGCTCTACCTTCCAAATCCAGTCCTGCAGAAACTAGTCTTACAAAATTTTTCTAAAAGGACATATACTCATTCCTCAGGTATATTATAAAGTTATAAAGTTACCAAAGGCATGCACATATGTTTTTAAAGATTAAAGGAAAAAATTGGGAACATTCTTTGCTCAGTCTAGAAGAATGTCTTACAATCTAAAGCAATGAATCTCAACCAGAAGTCATTTCCCCCCTCTCCCTAGGGGTCATAATGACAATGTCTGAAGGCATCTTTTGGTTGTTACACCTGGGGTGTTTGGGGGTGGTGGTTTATTGCTATCCAATGTGTAGAGGCCAACGATACTGCTAAATATACAACAATGCATAGGATAACCCCTATCCTTCTCTCTAAGACAAGAGTCAGGACCCTAGAGTAACATTGTCAACACTTTAGCCTTGAGGGCAGTTCATTATGCAGTCCACTTTCCAGCAAAGTTGCTCTACCTTCCAAATCCAGACCTGCAGAAGCTAGTCTTGCAAAATTTCTAGAAGGACATATACCCATTTCTCAGGTATGATAAAACATTCCAGACACCTCTCGATAGCAGTTCCTCCTATTTCATTGTTTGTAATGATTTGTTCATTCATTCAGCAAATTTTTTAAAAGTACCTACTATGTGCCAAGGCTCTCTTCTAGCCTATGAATAACAATAAAAGTTCCTAACTTCAAAAACTCACATTTTGGGGGAAGTAGTATGTGGGTGTGCAAGGAAGTTGGGGGGTGGGGAAAGATGGATGAATAAATAAGAAAATGTTGGAGGCAGTCAGTGCCATAAAGAAAGGATAGAGTTGACCTAAATTGCCTGGGGTGTGGGTGAGGGGCCACAGTGGGAGCAGTCAGGAGAGGTGGCAGCCTTGGCTGTTTCCTTCCTAAACAAACATTATGAGAGGAAAGCAGTTCACTAGCTCCATCATTCAGTTTACTCTGCATGGGCCTAAAACTTATAATAACTCTGAAAAGGGCTCTGCATTTCAGGAGGGTTTGCTGAAAAGCCTGCCCTTTGCTAATTATGCATTGACTTTGCCTAGGAAGAAAGGGATAAGGAGCCCCTTCTAAAATTTAAGCAAAGAGCCCAGATTTCAAACATTTCTCCTTGCCTGTGGGGGACTGGGCTTGGGCGAGCTCAGTTCCCATGTCTCACCTGATGCCTTTGGCCTTGAGGACTAGGCGGGTCCTGTGCGAATAAGGGCAGAACCTCATGCTGTAAATGCGGATCACGCCCTCCGGGACTGGCCCTGGGGCACAACTTCCTGCAGTGTAGGTGAGGATAATGGAAAGAAGGGGCTTGTTAGCCCGCTGGGGAGAGAGGGTCACTCCCCTCATCCCAGAAAAGATGGGCGCGCCCCACCTTTCCAGTCCCAGAGAAGACACTTTTGCACTTTGCTCTTGTGCAGGAGACCTCTTCAAGCCCATCCCCGCCCCTCTGGTCTGCGGACCAAGGTTGAGGTAGCCCCTTCTCCACAGCCAACATCCCCAGCCATGCGGTGCCTCCAGCCGGCGGGACCGATCCCGAGGGCTCACCTTTACTCAACGACCTGGTCGCATCCTCAGACAGGATCTCCAGGCGTCTGCGCATTGCTCAGAGCTCACAGTCGCCGCCCTGTAGCTCGCCACAGCCGCCGCAGGCTCCTGGGTTAGCTGAGCTCAGGATCCCCTTCCTGCCCCAAATTCAGCTTTTGAAGGACTGGACTCTGGCGGAGGGGAAGTGATCTGGGGCAGGAGCTAAAATAATTTAATCTGGGGAGACATCGCCCCACGTTTGGAAACCCGAGTAGGAGCTGGCAAAACAAAACAAAACATAACATAACAACCTGAAAGTCCCCCTTGCTTTGGCTATGTGGGAGCCTGCCCCATATCAAGCATCCATGAGGAATGGGCATTTAAACACCAACTTGTATTTCAAAGGAGTTTAGCAAAAATTGTCCAGAGTAACACTCAGTCAGTCTTTGTGTCCCATTCTGAGGCCTCCCTCTTGGATCACTAAGACAATTGGCCACATCATCTGCATAGTAAGTGCAGCTTTTAAAAAAAGGCCAAATTTTCTCATGATATAGTAGATGGAAAATAAAAAAATTATTGGTGTTGAAATCTTGCACGACTCTGAGAGTGACTGCCTCCTTAAAGTTTTGCACCCTAGACACCTCTCTTGCCTCACCCTAGTCCTGACCCTACTTGTGAGATTTTACCCAAGCTCTGAAACACTGGTAGTGAATAAAAACAAGATACCTGGAAGCAAAGAAGAATTTGTAAGCTCTTCCCACCATCTTCCCTCCCCACCTCACAAATGTTTGAGAAGACTAGTTGCTAAGGACACATTGCCAATAGCCTGGCAATATGGGGGCCACTTCTATCTATGAGAAGTGAAGGAGGGATCTGGCCTTCTGACAGCAATAAGCTGATATAATGAATTTCAGCAGGTGGAAAAATAATTCCCTTAATTTTCCAGGATTCAGCTGAAGTGTGAGTTTCTTATAAATGCATTTTACAGGATTGACAGGTAATGAAGTGAAAGAAGTAAAAGAAATGTATTTTATGTGTCTCACTATTTCTATAGATTAACTTATTTGATTCCCACAACTGCTCAGTCAAGCAGCTAGTATTATTCCTTTTTTGTAGAAAACAACCTCAGAAAAATGGAATCATTTGCCCAAAGTGACCAGCTAGTAGGGTTGAAGAACTTTAAATGTCCAAAACCTGACTCATTGCCTAAGCCTCTAAAGCTGATAACAGTGTGGAGAGGAAAAGCTATAAGTTCAGGAGAAGATGTAGCACATAATACCTGCCCAACAACTGCTAGCTGAATCTAAATATCTTTTATTAAAATGACAGAATCTAAGTATGTAGCTAATGAATGAGCATCATTTGGCTTTGAAGTTCCAATCTTCAAAACTCTTTGGTTAATATTGTTAACATTTTTTGCTACCGATTAAGAATCTTTGAAAATCTTCGGAAACTACATTTTTCGCTAAGTCATTTGGTGATTTCATGTGAAATAAGCTTAGACAATAATATGGCTTGTGTTGTTGCATTATAGGAATTAGAGAATGGCAAAAATGATTGAATAAATGTTCTCTGAAAAGAATATGTCATATACATCAGCAAGAAATCTGGTGTTGGAAAAAATGGTTCCTGAGTTTCTATGCTGGCAATTTTTCAATTTGGAAGACAGAGAAAGTAGTAGAATAACAACTACTCTGGACTAATTTTAATCAAGAAAGACAAAATAAAGGTAAAATAAAGGCAAGAGACATAACCATGTCATGTTAGAGCTCCTGGTGGATAAGGGAATGATTTCTGGGCAGACAAATGTATCCCTCATACAAAGAAAGAAGATTTCAAATAGTTGAGAAAACAATATCCATATTCTAAAAAGGAAGGCCATAGAGGAATGCAAAATCTCAAGTCAAAATAAATTATTTCTAGCACATATTTGGTGCTTATGCGTATTAACCAATCTAACCCTTAAAATAGTCTTATAAATGCTCTATTATTATTCCCTTTTAAAAGATGAGCAAACTGAGACTAACGAGATTAAGCACTTGTCAAATGCCTCACAATTAGTAAGCAGAAGAAGGAGGATTAGGAACCATAGAAGTTTGACTCCGGGGCAACAGTCTCAATCAGTATCTTAGTCTTCACCAGATGTGATGGACTGAATGCTCGGCAAACTTTTTTCCAAATAGCAAATATTTTAGGTTTTTCAGGACATCAGGTCTCAACTATTCAACTCTACCCATGTAGTGTAAAAACAGCCATATATCAATGAATGGGTGTGGCTGTGTTCCAATAAAAGTTTATTTATGGACACTGAATTTGAATTTCATATTTATATTTTAAGTCTTTATTTTTAGAGCAGTTTTGAATTCACAGCAAAATTGAGCAGAAGATACAGAGATTTCCCATACACCCCCTGCCTCCACACATGCACAGCCTCCCCCACTATCATCCCAATTAGTCTTACTTTTGTTACAATCAAAAGTGAACCTACACTGACACATTATCACTCCAATTGCATAGTTTATGTGAGGGCTTACTCTTGGTGAATTTCACATGTCACCAATTAGGATTTGCATATTCCTTCCAATCATTTAAAAATCTAAAATAACGTTGTTTGCTCTAGGGCTGTGCAGAAACCTGCCAGATACCCCAATAGCCTTAGTTTACCCATCCATGGTCTATATTATAATAACCGAATCCGCAATGGTGAAACTGAGAATTCCATTTGAAGTTAAAAGGTTCCTGGCTCCAACTTTATACTATGTCAGAAGAGGACATATTCCCAAGTTTTTTTCTCTCATTCCGTCTCTTAAAGGAAAACTACTCTGAGAACTGGAAATTGTTGTTTATTAAAAGTATACCTGTTTGTGGTAAGTCAAGTTCTGAAATGCAAGTCAATTTGGTATAGTTAGGTGTACAAAGGGTTAGAAGCTTCTTCCTCTAAAGGGAAGCAACATTGTGTTAAGGATCTCAGAATAAGTCCTGGAACCAGATGGTCTGACTTTGAGACCTGGCTTTGGCACTTATGCAAGCTATCTAACCACTTTGACTTTCACCATCCTCACTTGCAAAATGAGAACAATAATAGTGCCTACTTGATGAGCTTGCTGTGTCTAATCAAATTGTGCAGGGCATCATCAAATATAGTAAGAGATCAGTGTACATGACAAATGTCAGTAAGAACACATTTTTTTTTTGAGTTGGAATCTCGCTCTCTCACCCAGGCTGGAGGGCAGTGGCACAGTCCTGGCCACCGCAGCCTCAACCTGCTGGGCTCAGGCGATCCTTCCACCTCAGCTTTCCAAGCTGGAACTACAGGCGCGGCTAATTTTTTTATTTATTGTAGAGATGAGGTCTCACCAAGTTACCCAGGCTGGTCTCAAACCTGTGGGCCCAGGCAATCCTCTCACCTTGGCCTCCCAAAGTACTGGGATTATAGGCGTGAGCAACCGCACCTGGCCTAAGAACACATTTTTATTTTCTATTTATTTATTTTTTGAGTTGGAGTCTCCCTCTGTCACTCAGACTGGAGTGCGGTGGCCGCTCCCGGCAATCGCAGCCTCGACCTGCTGGGCTCCAGCGATCCTTCCACCACAGCCTTCCAGTAGCTGGAACTACAGGTGCGCGCTACCACGCCAGGCTAATTTTTGATTTATTGTAGAGATGAGGTTTCGCCAAGTTGCCCAGGCGGGTCTCGAACCCGTGGGCTCAGGCAATCCACTCACCTCAGCCTCCCAAAGGCGCGGGATTACAGGCTGAGCCACCAAGCCCGGCAGAATACATTTTTAATAGCATAGTACTTTCCTGTTTTGTATCCATAAAGATGAAGCATATTGCAATTCAGCTTGATACTTATTTCACTAGTTACCAATTTAATGCCAATTAAATGGGCAGAGTGCTTCAGGCTACATTTCAGTAATGTGGTTTTTAATCTTACCACTGAACACTCTAGTTTCCCCATAAAGATTTTAATTACTACTTTTAAGCTTATTCCTACTTCTTTTGTAAGACTCAGTAGGTACCTTTTTGAAATCCTTTTTGTGAATTTCTATGTTACTTCATGTTTACACCTATATCATACTGACTCAATCAGGCATGAAACAAACTGTAATAAGGCCACATGAAACCTCCAAATCAGTTTCTATTCACCTGAAATATAATTGAATCTGTTTTGAAAATGTGGGGATCTTCAGTTAATGGGTGATTAATGACTTAAGCTTTCTAGGAAAAGAATACTATCAAAGAAATAATTTCTTCATTGTATTTACATGAATCTGTTTTGTGAAGAAGAGAAACTGGGGTTTGCATTTGCAATTTTTCAAAAATGTCATATCAGCCTCTGATAGTGGCAGAAACTGGAGAACATTCCTCTTAATATTTCAGAAGCTTAAGTTACATGATATATTATATTACTGGGTGTTCCATTATGGTTCACCAAGTTTAAAGAGTAAGGTAAGTGAGGAAAAAGGCTCTATTCTCAAAGTGTCTATATTCAGAACTTGTTTCCAGGATGTGAGGATAATAGAGAATCCTCTATGCTAATGAAGATGTCTTTGAAACATATTAAATAAGATTACTAAAGTTGTCAGAGGAGGAACTTCATCTTCCTACTAGGGAAAACATGGTCAAAGGAGATTTTCTTTTTAAGTACTTGATTCTGTTTTCCTATTGCTATTTGTCTTTACAACTTGAGGAATCAAAGAAAATTTTTTTTAACATTTTGATATAATAACATTTGAATAAGCAAAAAGCAAATTTTCAAGATCCTGAATCAACAAAACACAAATATTTGTAAAATTCAAACAACACACATATTGAGTTTGGAAAAAGAACATCAACTCCTGTTAAACATCAGGCATAATAGTGGAGAGGTAAAAGAGATGGAGTCTATCGTCTCCTGGCTCAACATCTAAATGCTAAGAGTTCTTAAATAAAAAGAGACTGGAGTAGTAGCATGTGTAAACTCTTATCTCAAGAACTGTCTTAATGTCTGTAAGAGTTCAGGCTGGATTTGAATCTCTTCTTCAGCATTTACTGGCTGAGTGACCTTGGGCAAATGACAACTTGGTATGCCCTGGCGTTCTATCTGCAATTGGTAGGTAATAGTACCAATACATCATGTGATTTGGGAGGTTTAATTCAGACACTGGATGAGAGGCATTGAACACAGCATGTGTCTGTTACCTAGTAAGCATTTGACATTAACTATTATTATTATTTTAGTATTATAATTTGAATGTAGCTGGGAATACTTTCATAGTCTTCACAAAGACAGGACATTTCTGGAAACCAATTTTCCCTGCCTGCCAGTGCCCTAATCATGTGGTGTAATCATGTAAACCAGAGGTGCCCCATTCAGGGCTGAGAACTGGTGATATGGGGTGATCTTCGCCTGCCTTCAGTCAAATCAGAAAAATAAGAACAATTTAAGTTAAAGGTATTCAGTTTAAAGACCTGCTTTTTATTTTTAGGCTACAGGCCTTGTATTTTTTTGGATGTTAAATCCTTTGATGAAACACTGGCGAAGTTTAACTAGGCTTTTTCTAAAGTGTTAGGCAAAATTTAAAGTTGGCAATACTATTGTGGGTCCCGAAATTCGTGGAAATCCCGATTCAGAATTGACCTCAAACCCTTCTTCCCTTGAAATAAAACACAGGCCGGACGGACCCACCCGGTAGAGCAGAAAGGAGAGACGTGCCCGAGGAACCTCTGGGCGCGGAACGGACGGGTCCGGATAGAAATTGGCCGCGGCCGCCCAAGAGAGGCGGGGCCCACTCCTTCGTATGCGATCCTACCCGCCAACTGGCCGCGGCGCTCGGAACTTCAGCCAATCGTCAGAGCTTTTGGAAGCGTCTGTCAAACCGGAGCTGAACCAATGGGCGGCCGCGTTACAAGGTTCCCGGTTTTCGGAGTCCTGGGTCCCGGCCGGTGCCTGTGGCTGGCAAAAGAGGAAACTAGGCACTGATTGACTGTGGCAGCTCAGCGCCTGGCTCCACATACGACTGGAGATCCACCGGGAGCCATGGGGCCTCGCGGTGGGGGCAGGCGGACGGCGACAGAGATGGTCCGCCGGAAACTGGGGCTTTGGTGGCCGCCGAAAGTGGGTGGCAGCAGAAGTGGGGGTTGGCAGGAGGCCGTTTGTGAAGTCAACCGGTTCTGGGTCCCTCTCTGGGTGCGGCCCCCCACATCGCCTGCATCACCATGGGGTGGGGGCTCATTCAAAATAGACTTCGCGGCCCACCCCAGACCTACCGAATCAGAAATGCAGCAGTGGGCCCGTAGATGTTATTATGCGCTCTTAAATTTTAGACATAATTATTCAGAGGTTTTCCTCATTGGCAAACTTGAAAATAAGCACAGGAAATCCGACTAGTGGGGAGGATAGGCAGTCCCCTAATTAGGATGGTGAGAACAGGGTGCTGAGGTGTGTTCCCTAGATCTTTCTGCCAGAATCTTAGGCTTTACTTAACCTTAAATTTTAGTTGTCTCGTCTGTAGAATGAAATGATCCTTTCCGATCTACCTTCTTCTCATGGAGGTGATGATCTTGATAACAAGGAGTGAGAAACCCAGTGGGCTATGGAAATGTATGGAAGACGGCATTGATATTTCTCAATGGGGATATTATCTATTACTCATGCAGTCTTACGTGCTGAATTGACTGATGTGGTCTACAGTATTTAGTTACATATATGGAACACTTACTAGGTGCCCAGCATGGGATTCAGTAGGGTTTAGAGATTGGAGACTGGGAGACCAAAATGGAGGCTGTGCAGTAACCTAGCTTTGAGGTGATGTGGGTCTGGTCTTCAGTGATAACAAGTAAAAGAGGGAGTGAAATTAAGTTGATGATAAGAAGGCAAGGATGAGGAATTTCAAGTTTCTCAACTCAGAAACCAGGAGACAAGAAACTTAAAAAAAAAAATTCAGTAGCTTTAGGGAGTACAAATAGTACATGGTTGCATTGTATATAAGTGGCAAAGTGTCTGGGACAAGAAACTTGAGAAGGCATCTCTTGAAATGACAACAGGATATCTAAGTGAAAATTTCCTGTGAGCAGTTAGAAAGCTAGACTGAAGTCCACATCTTGCTAAAGATGATGATTTGGGGATTTTCGACATAGACTATGATGGAACCTCCAGAGTCATTTGAACATCCTGAGGCAGTAAATGCATTTACATTTCTGTAGGTGACCCTTGAGGAGATACCAGTTAGGGTATGAGACAAGTCAGTCAGAAAAGATGATCCAATGAGATGTGAGAGCACTTGGTAAAATAAAAGCATGTTATTCATGTTAGGGAAAGAAAACGCAGACATTGCTGACTCCTGCCCCCTTCAGAGCCCATAGTCACAGGCCTCAGGACTGTTCTGAAGGTAGAGCTCTATGAAACCTTGAAAGGCTTTCACATCAATGTGCAGGGCTGATACTGTGGGATCTTCCCTCATGGTTACCATCCACAGTTTAAGTTTTGGAGTGTGACCAACACACCTGTAGGGGGAGAAAAGAAAAGCATGAGCTAGGTTAACTAGGATGGCATTGCAAAATCTCCCATATATCATCATTATCACCCTGCAGTTTCATTTTGTTTTCCTCTGGTATTTCTTTTAAAATAATTATTTAAAATGTGGACTGGATGAGGTGTCTTAAGGTTGTAATCCCAGGACTTTGAGAGGCTGAGGCGGGAGGATCACTTGAGCCCAGGAGTTCAGCCTGAGCAACATAGTGAAACATCATCTCTGATAAATAAAAATTTTTGAAAAATATTCATTTAAAATGCATGTAATCATACAATATTAGATTTGAAAGATATTGTAGAGGTTCTTTTTTACAGAGAGGAATATGAGACTGTAATGAAGTGTCAGTATGAGAACTTGTCCAAACTGAGAGACTGATAACTTTTAAAAATGAAAACATGAAAGACAATCAAGAGTGTTATAGGTTAATTATTCTGTGGCCATATTGCGAGTAAGAGTAACCCTGAATAGCGCTAAGTGTAAGGCAAGGTGGCTGTCAAATTCAAAACAGAATTCAGAAAATAATGTGGAAATCTTACTGGTAAGTGGGAGGTAGCATTGGTCATACAATCCTGCAAAAATTTTACAACATTATAGGTTTTTAACCTGGACAGGGTAAATTTTAAAGCATTTTACTATATGTCACAGAACTCCTCCAACCCCCAGGGATAGAGTAGTGTTGAGTACAGGTATATGACATGCCCTGGATAGTCCAAGACTCTCCTCCTGTCTACCTGTTCTTACTTAGGCCAGTTGTATTAAACATTTTAACTTGTGTTCACAAAAAAGGTCAGTATATACTATCCCAACTATCATCCTACACTTTGCATAAAATATTCACATGCTTACTCATTTAACTCCAGGGCTTCCAGCCGTTCAAACCAGGGCCAGATGAGGTAATCAATCATAGAGAGAGAATTGCCACCAAAGAAAGTTGTCTTCTTATTATTCAGAACCTGAACATTGAACATTAAACAGCATAAGATTACTTATCTGTGCATCTAGTAAGACTCATCATTAAAAATGATGATGGCAAATTAAGAAGAGCAGGTGAGAGCTGCAGTTTTTACCCTGACTCATCCAAGTTGGCTTTTTGTCTGATCAAAAAGCTTAAATAGCTTTAGAATCTGTTGGTCTGGGATAAAGCAAAACAATCAACAAAATAAACTGGAAGAAAGGGGAAACTAAAACAAGCCACAGAGCACAAAATCTTTGAAATATAAAGGACTGGTTATTCAGAATATAGAAAAAGCCTCAGTGAATCAATAAGAAAAAAAGCAAACAACCCATTAGAAAAATGAGCAAGACTTAAATTTCACAAAAAAAGTCTAAATAACTAATAATCATTTGAAAAGTTGCTCAATTTCATTAGTCATTAGGGAAATGCAAATTAATACCAAAGAGCAATACCATTATACATCCACCAGAATGGCTAAAATAAATAAGACAAAGTTAGCAAGGGTGTGAAACCACTGTGGTAGAAGTATACATTGATACAACCATGTTTTAATAGTATGCCTACTCTATAACCCAGCAATTCTACTTGGAAATGTAGCATGTTCACCAAAAGATATGTATGTGAATGTTCACTACAGCATTATTTGTAATAGACCAAACGTGGAAATGTTTACTATCTATCAAGAGTAGAATGAATAAATTGTGGTATACTATACTACAATACTTTGGAACACTATACAAAAAATAAGAAAGATCTACACACAGCATAAATCAACCACAAAAACCTAATATTGAATGGAAGAAGCCATACCCAAAAGAGTATGTATTATATGATTCTATTTGTATAAAGTACAAAAAAAGCCCAATCTAATATTCTATTTCTTTTTCTTTTTTTTCTTTGAGGCTGGTATGCAGTGGCACAATCATGGCTCACCACAGCCTCAACCTTCTGGGCTAAGGTGATTCTGCCTCAGGGGAAGTAGCTGGGACTACAGGTGGGTACCACCATGCCTGGCTAAATTATTTTTTTTGTAGAGGTGAGGTCTTGCTTGCTATGTTACACAGGCTGATCTCAAACTCCTGGGCTCAAGCTATCCTCTCTCCTTGGCCTCCCAAAGTGCCGGGATTACAGGCACGAGCTACCATTCCCAGCCCTATTCTTTTCTTGATATGGGTGCTGGTTCCATGGCTGTGTTCACTTTGTGAAAATGTTTCAAGTTGTACTCTTATGCCTTGGGTACTTCTCTGCATGTGATTCTTCAATTAAAAACTGTACATGCCAGGCCTGGTGGCTCAGCCTGTAATCCCAGCACTTTGGGAGGCTGAGGCAAGTAGATTGCCTGAGCCCGTGGGTTTGAGACCAGCCTGGGCAACTTGGCGAGACCTGTCTCTACAATAAATCAAAATTAGCCAGGCGTGGTAGCGTGTACCTGTGGTTCTAGCTACTTGGAAGGCTGAGGCAGAAGGATCATAGAGCTTAGCAGATTGACGCTGAAGTGGCCGTGAGTGTGCCACTGTACTCCAGCCTAGGTGACATGAGACTCCAAATAAAACAAACAAACAAACGAAAAAAACAACTGTATAGACAGTTCCCGACATATAATGGTTGGACATACAATTTTTTGACTTTACAATGGTGCAAAAATGATAAGCATTCAGTAGAAACCATCCTTCAAATTTTGATGTTTCCTAGATTATCAATATGCAATATAATTCTCTCCTAATGGAGCTCCCAGTCAGCCACACAATCATGAGAGTAAACAATCAACACTCTACATTGTACTGTGTTGCCAGTGTTTTCTGAACACAGGTATTCAATAAACTACATGAGATATTCAATACTTCATTATGAAATACATTTGGTGTTAGATGTTTTGCCCAATTGTAGGCTAATGTAAGTGTTCTGAGCAAGTTTATGGTAGGCCAGGCTAAGCTATGATGCTTGAAAAGTTAGTTGTATTAAATGTATTTTTTTACTTACAGTATTTTCAACTTATGATTTATTAGGCATAGACCCATCATAGATCAAGGAACATCTGTATTTAAAATATACTGGAAATAAACTGGATTAACTATTAAAGAGATAACGATTATTTGAAAACCAAGTACAAATAGTATGTTTCCAAAAAAAATTTTATTTTTTTGAGTTGGAGTCTCACTCCTTCACCCAGGCTGGAGTGCAGTGGCATGCATGCTCACAGCCACCCCAGCGTCAACCTTCTTCCGCCTCAGCCTTCCGAGTAGCTGTAACTACAGACACGCGCTACCACGCCCAGCTATTTTTAAAAATTTTATTGTAGAGATGAGGTCCCAGGCTGGTCTCAAACCCGAAGGCTCAGACAATCCACTTGCCTCGGCCTCCCAAAGTTCTGGAATTACAGGCTGAGCCACCAAGCTTGGCCTGTTTCCAAAATTTAAGAAGATGAACTAGTATTAGGGTTTTGCCAAAGAAGGGAACTGACAATACTATCTGGCTAATTAAACCAACACTAAGCCAATTTGCCCTTTATAAATAACCATAGTAGCCGGGCTCGGTGGCTCAGCCTGTAATCCCGCGCCTTTGGGAGGCTGAGGTGAGTGGATTGCCTGAGCCAGCGGGTTCAAGACCCGCCTGGGCAAGCGAGACCTCATCTCTACAATAAATCAAAAAAATTAGCCGGGCGTGGTAGCGCACGCCTGTAGTTCCAGCTACTTGGAAGGCTGAGGCAGAAGGATCACCGGAGCCCAGCAGGTCAAGGCTGCGGTGGCCGGGAGTGGCCACTGCACTCCAGTCTGGGCGACAGAGT
>CAUYQG010173088.1:0-14685 GCA_963574415.1 Tarsius wallacei
GTAGCGTGTGCCTGTAATTCCGGCTACTCGGAAGGCTGAGGCGGAAGGATGGCCGGAGCCCAGCAGGTTGAGGCTGCGGTGGCCGGGAGCGGCCACTGCACTCCAGTCTGGGTGACAGAGTAAGACTCCAACTCAAAAAAAACAAACAAACAAAAAAAAAAATGTTTGCATCTATGTTTATCGGGGATATTGACCTGTTGTTTTCTTTCTTTGTTGGATTTGTATCCAGTTTGGTTATCAGTGTTATATTAGCTTCATAGAATGATTTGCAGAGTTCCGTCTTTCTCAATTGCCTGGAATATTTTGAGTAGGATTGCTATTACCACCTTTTTGTATGTTCTGCAGAATTCCACTAGGGAGTTGTCTGGTTCAGGACTTATTTTTTCCTTTCTTGTAACAAAGTCAATTTCCTGAGTTGCTGTTGGTCTACTTAGCATCTCAATTTCATCTTGTTTCAACCTTGGGAAGTTGTGTGATCTTAGAAAATCCTACATTTTATGTAAGTGTTTGAGTTTGTTTACACACAGTTGTGCATAGCAATCTCTGGCAATCTTTTGTATTACTTCTGGGTCAGTTGTTACATGATCTTTCAAAACACCAGTTTTTGTTATATCAATTTCTTTCTACGATATTTTTGTTTTCTATATCCCATATTTGTGCTTTTACTTGGATGATCTGTATTCCTCTGCAGAAGTTAGGGTTTTGGTAGTCTTGCCTAACCAGCTCCTTAGGTGATTCATTCGGCTCTTGACACATGATCCTTCTATTTTCTTGATGTGTGTCTGTAGAGTTAAAAATTCACATCTTAGTAATGTTTTCAAAGCATCCCAGAGGATTTGGTAAGATGTGTATTTGTTTTCATTTGTTTCCAAGAATCTTATCATTTTGGCTTTGATTTCTGTGTTGCCCCAGGAGTTGTTCAGCATTGTGCTTTTTAGTGTCCATGTCTTTGTGTGTTTGGGGGGATTTTTTTGTTGGCTATATTTATTTGTATTTCACTGTGGTCTGGAAAGGTGCATAGTAGTATTTCAGTATTTTGGAATTATTTTATGCTTGGTTAATGGCTGAGGATATGGTCAATCTTGGAGTATGCTCCATGTTGTGATGAGTAGAATGTATATTCTGTGGTTGTTGGGTGGAGTGTTCTGTAGGTATCTATTAAGTTCATTTGCCCAAGCATCAGAAAATAATGAAAACAACAGCAAAAAAGTAGATATTATAAAAGTTTTTGCAGAATTATGTTCAACAAATTGTCAGGTGGGTAACACTAGTCATTTGAAATGCTGCAGTATCTTTAAAATATATATATATTTTTATATACATTTCAACTATATTAGTCAAGGTCATTTTATTGCAGATATTTCAAAATTATTATTCACTAGTAATACATTTACAACTTTATTTTTCACAGAAAAATGAAGAGGGTAAACTTGTAGAGGTAGGGTGCTAGTATGATAATTTCAAAACGAAATAAATAATCTTGATTTTTAAAGGTTTAATAGCTAAATATCCCTCAAATGTATACAGTTCAACTGCTAAATATCCCTCTAACATATCATCATTAGGAAAACTAGAATATGCTGCAAATGTTTTTATTAAATTGAATAAATTTGATTTTTTAAAAAATGTCGCAATACTCCCCTACTTAAAACCAAAGATAAGTACATTGAAAAGATTGGGATTTATTATGCAAAATAAATTATAAGTGCTTATTTTGAAATATGGAGAAAATAATTGATACAGATATTGAAGTGTCTGTGACATTTTTAAATGTCTGATTTGGAAATAGGAAAATGAGATACATTCCTCTTATCTGCTGAATCTCAGACAGAAAAAAGAAAAAATACAAAGAAAAATTTTTGACACCAGGATGGGCATTTGTGGTGCATGCATACAATTCCTAAACTTTGGAAGTTTAAGTTAGGAGGATTGCTTGAGCCCAGGATTTCAAGGACCAGACTGGGCAACATAGCAAGTCTTTGTCTCTGCAAAAATTAGCTCATTGCCTGTGCACGCTTTTAGTCCCAGCTGCTCAGGAGGTGGAAGCAGAAGGATCTGCTGAGCACAGATTGAGGCTTGGTGAGCCATGATCCTGCCATTGCACTCCAACCTGGGTGACAGAGTAAGACCCAGAACAACAACAACAAAAGGAACAGGAAATTTGCAAACATAAAAAATGCAAATATTTGTGCACACACATAAATATCAGCTATTTCTTATATTTTTATCTATTAAAATTTTAAACATATCTTCTTATTTTTGATATTTATGTATTCATCAACATTGTTGAGTACAAATACTATACAGACAAAGAGAAACCTGAGTCTGAATCAACACCTCAGCTAACAACAATTTCTGGTTTCATGTTTTAGATGAAGTTCGTACATACATTTTATAAACATGTTGGAATTATAAATAAACATATGAATAAGTAACCTCATTTATCTGTGTATTAATCGATCGATCTATCTATCTATCTATCATCTATCAATCCATCTATGTAGACTCCTGAACAATGTGAGGTTTAGGAATGCTGACTTCCCTTCACAGTTGATAATCCGTGTTAACTATTGGAGCCTTCCCAAAAACTTAGCTACTAATAGCCTAATGTTATCAGGAAGTATTATTAATTAAATACGCAGTAGACTGTTGCATATTTTCTATGTTGTATGTATTAAATACTGCATTTTTACAGTAAAGCAGAAAAGAAGTCTCATTAAGAAAATTAGAAAGAAGAGAAAATAAATTTACTGTTCATTAAGTGAATTAGAAAGGTCTTCATTCTCATCATCATAATGCTGAGCAGGCTGAAAAGGAGAGCAAAGGAGGAATTAGTCTTGCTGTCTCACTGGTGGCAGAGGTAGAAGACGTGGAGGAGGTATAAGGGAAGAGAAGTGAGTCAGGCACACTCAGTGTAATTTTAGGTAAATATATCATAATTTCTGTTGATTTCTTTTATTTTTTCATTTCTCTAAAAATGTTTCCATATAGTACCAATCTTTCTTTCATCTTTTGCTTTTATTCCAGTGCTTGTATCATAGAATGGCCCATGAAGTAAAGTAAGTCATAAGCAGCCTTGAATAATTCAAACTCTTCTTCCAGACTGCCTAATATCAATTTATTTTCTGTTACTGCTTCTTCTACATTTTCTTCCTCACCTTCTGGCACTGGATCAGATGCACTTATCTCCATCAAATCATCCTCTGTCCATTTCTCTGCTGTGGTGTCTATTAGCCCTTGAATTACTCCAAGATATACATCTTTAAACATTTCAACCTGGCCCTTTTTTTGGGCCACATTCACAATCTCTTCCATGATTTTCATGATTGGCTCTGTCATAAATTTTTTGAAGTCATGCACAACATCTGGGCAAAATTTTCTTCAGCAGGAATATGTTGTTTCAGGCTAGATGGCTTTCATGGCTTTTCTGTAACAGCAATGACATCGTCAATGGTATAATCCTTCTAGACATTCATGATGTTCTCTTTATTAGGGTTTTCCATAGCATTGACAATTTTTTCTTTTTCTTTTTTTTTTTTTTTTGCTTCGTTCAGGCACCCTTGATGATAAGAGGTGTCTCCCCATCCCCAGACATTTACCATCATTAATCCCATCGCCCTCTCCCTCCCCCCCATAGTTTCCCACCACTGTCAGTCATTTTCTTTTGGTATTACGTTGGGTGATCTAGGTCTACTATATGAGTGAGAACATGTGATACTTAGTTTTTTGTTTCTGTGAGAGGTCACTCAGTATTATGGATTCTAGTTCCATCCAGGTTGCTGCGAAATATCAATTTTTAAAAGTACATTTGACTTTAGTTTTTGAGCTTTGATTCATGGTAAATTTATTTTAATACTTTAAAAAATACAAGATGAGAGTGAAAGGAAATCTACTTCACTCATTTTAAAGATTAATTTCAGATTATAACAAGGATAATCACTATTGAGACAGAGCAGGGGCACCTTTGAGGGGCCTTCGAGAAACCCCTAGACATGGTAATAAAGGAAAATCTCAAGTCCCTTCAAGGGAATTTCCAGTTCTTACCAAGCCTTAAAAAGCAATGAGCAAATTGATAAGCAAGAAGGTAATAGTAACGTAGAACAATAGCCAAGGAAATTAGTCAGGAGATATTTTGCTCCGTTATAGAAACTAAAGGTAACATCTTAACATATATTGCTGAATTATTTTTCAGAAACCTGGATCCCCACCAATTGGATCCAGTGGCACATGGAACTCAGATAAAGAACCCTTTTGTTTTTTGTTCTACATTTGTTCTGAGGGGCCTGGAGTTCACATTCACCCCAAAAGCCAGAGTAACATTTTCTGCTAATCCTAAATGTTTAGACAAAGCTTTGCCTCTTTAACCAATGGCAAATCAGAAAATCCTTACATCCACCTAAGACTTTTGTGCCCTCACTTTGAGATGATCTGCGTTTATAGGTTAAACCAATGTATAACCTCCAGGTACTGAGGTATGACTTCCTTCTGCCCTTAAAAATTCTTACCTGTTAGTCATCTGGGAGTTTGGATCTCAAACACAAGCTACCTGATTCTGCTTGTTTGATGCCACACTTTCTCTTGCTGCTATCCCAATGTCTGTATTTGGCTTTGTTGTACTGGGTGAGTAGATCCCAGTTCGGTTTGACAGCACTGGTATATTACAGTAGTGATGGTAAAATGAAAGTGAAAGAAAAAACATTCTCATATGGGTTTTATCCTGTTATCATAGTGATGAAACTCTGGCCTGAAGTTGAAGTGTTATATATGCAGCAAAATTTATGGTGGTCATGTATACTACAGATGATATACATAGATAATGAAAATTTTTTATAGCATTACAACTTCGTGTGCCTGAGTATGTAGATATTTATGAATTTACCTAGAATGTAAAGTAAAATTTTATTCAGAAATATTTGGAGAATTGTTAGTAAAGATAACATCTTTCAAATTTAAGGGCTACAAATCTAACACATAGGTGTGACAAATTAATTATTTTTTTCCAACAGGAAGAAAAATTATTCTACTGTCTAGCTTTGATTTTGCTGTTGTATTTTCTTTGTGTCTTCTAATATTGTTTGGAAAGAACAGGCTAATTTTTTAGAAAACTATTCATTTTGATCATTGCATGCTAATTTTCTTAGAGGCAAAACACATTTAATTATTTTGAACAAAATTACATTTATTTTCATCGTATCACTAACAGCTTTTTACATGTCTCTGGTTGTGAATTTATCTTCTTAAGATAGATAGAAAGTAGTAGAGCATTTATTGTATCATTAAGAATTCTATATCTGAACATGTACATGAATGTACATGAAGCTCAGGCCAGTCCTGGAAAACGCTACTCAATTCTATGTTCTCTGTTGTAATTACGCCTAATAGATAGAAAAGAACCACAGTCTTGATCTCAATCCACTTTTCTCTCTAAGACATTAACCCCCCCAGTGTTATCTAATTTTAAAGAAATAGGTGATTCAAAAATCAGTAGCACTAAAGATATCTATTCCCAAATTGACTAGTCTGAAGCTATATGAAGAAATCAACTCCATCTGGGAGTTCAATCGCATTTTCCCATATGGTTAATCACCAGCTGCTTATGAAAGGGAGTGTTGTCAAGGCTGGTAGGCCTGAAATTAGCTGTGCAGCTGCATTTTGGCTTATAGGCAAGCCTTGTAACAAGATGAGAATGTATGAAGGCAAAGATATCTATGACTTTTTTACTCCTATCCTCCTCCAATGCCGAAAGTGCTATATTAATAAAAAAGTATTTAAACTCATAAGAAGCAGTCTACATTAGTTTCTGAACTCCAAATTAAAGTCAAACATAATCCACATGTGCCAAGACTTGAGTAATATTAATATAATCCCAAGACTTTATAACTGTCATAGGAAAGTTTCTGGATTTTATCTTTATGACTCACTTTACACTAATACATTTCTTCTGATCAGAATAATATATTTTGTTTTTAAATATTTTTTTTGTTTAATTCACAGACAATATCCTAAACATTTTTAAAGCTAACTTGGAGAGGAGAAAGGGTAGGATAAGTCTACTACAGAATGCTTTTGAATGCCTGGAGGGACTGGGAAGAAGAGTAGGTGATCAGAGATTACTTAATAGGTACAATGTATGTTAGAGATTTGGGATGGATATCCTAAAAGCCGTGACTTCATTGCACTACTATGCAATCTATGCATATAACAAAACTACACAAATAAGAAAATTTTTTTAAAAGTTAGTATTAGCATTTTTGGTTGCTATCTAGATACTTGATGATATTTAAAATTTATGAAACTCTCAAATGATGCTTGCTGAAATTACCAATATCTCTATTTTGAAGTTTTAGCGTTTCTTTTAGAGTGTCATCAGTAGTCTTAGCCATAAATAGAAATAGGAGCAAACTATTATTCCATTTTACCCAAGCAGAAAATTGAATTTAGTATCTGGTGTGTGTTACACAGTGACTATTTGGTTAGGGATATTGGACCTCGTTTCTGCCCAGTGAAGCATTATGGGAATTAATGCTTTCAGACACTTGCCACTGAATTTCTTATATTAAAACACTGTTCAAGATCTTTTGGGGGACCTTTCTTATCATGAAACACTGGACCAGGTCTTATGAGAAATGTTTATCCAAAGTAGTCATTGGGTAGGGATCATTCAAGTTCATTGAGACCAATAATCCTGGTCTATATTGCTTGATTGTATTGGGGAAGTTTTTTTCCCCATTTAATGGTAAACAATTATGTGTAAGGGAACAATTGAAACTGTGATGACTCTTAAAATAAGCTTTTTTCCATATAATTTGATACAAAAAAAGCACACAAATCTTTGAGTATACATCTTGATGATTTAGACACTGATGATTTTTAAGTACCTGTAGCCCATTGCTTGTCACACACGTGCATATTGTTGTTAGGTTGAAGCATTTTACCAAAGTATAATTATCTTCCTGCTGTTAATCTTCAATGGTAATTTTATAGAGACTGATGGAGAAACAAAGGAGTTTTGAACAATTAGTTCTAATATTTCCATATAAAGGACGTGACATACTAGCCACTAACTCATTTTAATATACTTAAACATTCCCTACTGTGCCACCATAATTTCAGTTTGACGTAGCTACCTTTATTTATTCATGGAATTGTCTTAACTGGACTTTAAAAATTGTATTCCTAAATAGCACTCTTTAAGTAAATATGGTGATAAGAAACTATATGCGAGTGGCCTGTTTATGCTATTACAGTGGCCTAGCCCACTTGATATAAAGTGTACTAATACTATAGCTGACATTTACTGATGCTTACTATATGCTGTGTAAATGCTTTAACTTAGTTGTTTCTCAAAACAACCTGATGTGCCGGGCTCGGTGGCTCAGCCTGTAATCCCGCGCCTTGGGAGGCTGAGGTGAGTGAATTGCCTGAGCCTGCAGGTTCGAGACCCGCCTGAGCAACTTGGCAAGCCCCCATCTCTACAATAAACCCAAAAAAAAAAAAAAAATTTGCCGGGCGTGGTAGCGCGCGCCTGTAGTTCCGGCTACTCGGAAGGCTGAGGCGGAAGGATCGCTGGAGCCCAGCAGGTCGAGGCTGCGGTGGCCGGGAGCAGCCACTGCACTCCAGTCTGGGCGACGGAGTGAGACTCCAACTCAAAACAACAACAACAACAACAACAACAACAACAACAAAAACTGATGTGGTGGACATTCTTACTATCCTCCTCCTTTCACATATGAGGAAACAGAGCCCTCAAGAGTTTTAGTTACTTGTCTAGTGTCACTTGGTTGGTAAATAGCAGAGCTGAGATTTGAACCTGAGCAGTCTGGTTCCTGTGCTGGATTTTGACATTGTAGATGGTAACGGATGGATTAAAAATAACCCTGTCAGAGGCGATTTTAGTTTGTGAAAATCTCGTAAATTTCATAGGACAAGGGCTATTTAATACTAAGCAGGGGATACTTTAGATGTACATGTAGAAAGAAAAATGTGCTGAAGAGAGGCTTAGTAAAAGCAAGTATGAGACACAGACGGATCTTCTACAATATTGTTGCACCATGCTTTCCTTCGCTCAAATGTTGCTGTAACTAATTCTGATGATGAATGATTTTGTCATATATACTTGTAAAGATTAACTAGGATTTCCCAATAAACAAAAGTGCCCCATGATATAGCTAGCTTTAAACATCCAGCAGATTCAGATGCCATAAAGCTTATTCATGAGAGTGACAAATATATGTCTTTTCTTATCCTTTTCTCTTTTCTTTCTCTCTGTGTGGCAATCATACCAGAGACCTGAAGTCAGGGTTATCACACTGGGGGAAGAGAATTGAAGAAAGACAAGAAACCTACTATTTCCTTTTGTCCAACACTTGATAACAGCCATGGCTGTGAGAAGGAAGACAATTCTATTCTAAATTAAGTTCAGTGTGTTGATCAATATGTGAGACAGAATGTTCTAATTTTTGAATCGAGTTTGTGCTTTGGATTTAAAGCTCTCATAGAACTTTGAAAGTCATGGGGCCTAGATATTTTTAATATTGAGTCAGGGAAAAATATCTTTCACTACCAAGCAAATGTAAAAGGGGCAGTGGAAGTAAAAAATGAAGATTTATTTTGTTATATTACATATACCACACTTGATTAAATTATGTAGAAATAAATCACCAAGAAGAGAAATGATATCTCCAATTACATAACTAGGTAGCTAAAATATAGAAATGCCAGAGCTATTAGAAGGAAAGGGAGCCCAGTAGGCTTGGCAATGCTGAGCTACATGCAACCAGGAAAAGGTTGTGGCTTATTTTTAAAATAATCCACTTCTTCTGATCAATACCACAGATGGGAGTGAGATCACAGATAGAAAATCATCCCACTAATTATAAAGTTGATAGAGTTGCAGATTCTATTTTTTTGTATATTTTGTACATTGGATTATCCCAATGGTGATTTTTATTATATTTTTTTCACATGCATTTGTTTTCTAATGCAGATTTTCCTTACTGGAGGTTGAAGTTTTACATTTTTAATTATTGGCTTGTATTTGAGGGATACCTTTTTTAAAAATAGTATTTTAGAAAAGCTTCTTGAAGTTTACAGATATGGATCTTTAACAGTTGAATCACACAAGCAATGAGTAGATAGAAATCATTTTAAATCCTGTTGAAAAAAATCATTAAAATAATATCCATCTATTTCTTTGAACTGAGGGTTTTTATACCGATGCCAGAAAAGTTAAGCCATTAAAAAAAAATCAGATCAGAGGAGGATGGATAGTTTATGAGCTTTTGAACTACCATAACAACTTTTAAAATTAAATATATAATTTTTGATATAATCCAAACTCCTTTGTGGAACAAAGTGGGATAAATAAATAGATAACTACACCCACTGTATATACAAAGTGATAGCATTTACCTATATTTTAAATGCACAGAATTATAATGCATATTGTTTATGTTATATTTTAAAAATACACAAATATATTGTAGAAGTATATACCAAATTTTTGATAGTATTGAATAGGGCTGGAGGTATGTTATAAATTGGGAGATAAATGGGACTAGAAGATATTTTTTTAAAAAAACTTGTTTTGTTTGTAATATTTTCTGACTTCTATTAATAGAATCTTGAATAGAAAATAGCACAAAATTAACAATTCATTTTAGGTGATGGAATCATGGATATTTATTGTATTATTCTTTAAACTTATCTATGTTGCTAAAACTCTTAAAAGAGAGTCAAATATGTGAAGGCATTATGAAACATAGTATCTAGGCTGTGCTTTCCATTCTTGAGAAATTTATAATCTAAAAGTAAATAGATCTGCCTCATAAGGTGGGATAGATGGGAGATAAATAAATACTGGCAAAACTTTTTACTGGACAGTATGCACTATTTAATATGAACCATGTTTTTATTGAGTCCTCAACACCTTAGACAGTGGTAGAGATTCAATCATAGGTATTGTAGTAATAGAGTATTATGAGTAGCCTGTATGTAGTATGAAAGGCTTACCAACATGTTTTAGTCTGATGTAAAGTTAGAGATACAAAAAGAAATACAGGCTTAATTAATCCTTATATGACTTTTCACTTGTCATTACAAGCATATAACCTGTTTTCCTAAGGTTTGAGAAACACGTAATGAACTGCAGTCACAGACCATAGACACCTAGGAATCTGTGAAAGATGAAAAAATAGTTAAACAAGGTTGAATAAAAAAGAGAACTGTAAGGTATACCTGACTCATCTGAGTCCTACATTCTTTCTGCCAGAAGTGAAGATTACTCCTTGACCACTCAAACTAGAGGGATGTGTATCCTGTTGAAAAGTGTTCTATGATCCGGGCTCGGTGGCTCAGTTTGTAATCCTGTGCCTTGGGAGGCTGAGGTGAGTGGATTGTCTGAGCCCGTGGGTTTGAGACCCGCCTGGGCAACTTGGCGAGACCTCATCTCTACAATAAATAAAAAAATCAGCTGGGCACATGCCTGTAATTCTGGCTACTCGGAAGGCTGAGGCGGAAGGATCGCCGGAGCCCAGCAGGTTGAGGCTGCAGTGGCCGGGAGCAACCACTGCACTCCAGTCTGGGCGACAGAGTGAGACTTCAACTCAAAAAAAAAAAAAAAGTGTTCTATGAACATGACTTGTATTAGAAACACCTACAGTGATTTTAAAATATGAAGACTCTGATCACATTCCAAACCAATCAAATCAGATGTTCTGGGGGGTCTGGAAAATTTATTGTAATTAACCTCTAGGTGATTCCTATTGAGAAGTGTTGGGTTATGGAATAGTGATTTGATAGTAGAGTCTGTCATGAAACATTAGATGACAGTCTCAAAATCTTCAATTATGAAACTATATTTGGGGAAGTATGAAACAGAAGTCATACAGAATTAAATAATATCTTAATGATTCAAGAAAATGAGTGATATGTCACAGACTAGAAGTAAATATTTGCAAAAAACACATCTGGTAGAGTATTGTTATTTGAAATACACAAAGGACTCCTGAAACTCAACAATAAGAAAACAACCCAAATTAAAAATGGGCAAAATATCTGAACAGACACCTCACCAAAGAAGATATACAGATGGAAAACAAGCACATAAAGATAGCTTACATTATCTGTCATTAGAAAATTGCAAGTTAAAGCAATAAGATACCATGACATGCTTATTAGAATGGCCAAAATTCAAAACTCTGATAACAATAAATGCTAACAAGGTTGTGGAGCAACAGGAACTTTCATCACTGACAGTAGTAATGCAAAATGGTAAGCAACTTTGGAAGACACTTTGTCAGTCTCTTACAAAACTCAACATTCTTATCTATGATCCAGCATTTACACTCCTTGGTATTTACTCAAAGAAGTTGAAAACTTACGCAAAAACCTATGCATACGTGTTTACTACAGCTTTATTCATTGAACAAAACCCAGAAGTAATCAAGATATCCTTCAGTAATTTAATGGACAAAGAAATTGTGGCACATCCAGATAAGGAGTTATTCAGTGATAAAAATAAATAAGTCATCAAGCCAGAGAAGTCATGGAGGAACCTTAAATGTATATTACTAAGTGAAAGAAGTCTATCTGAAAAAGCTACATGCACGTGATTTCCAACTATATGACATCTTGGAAAAGACAAAACTATAAAGACAGTAAAAATGATCAGCAGTTGCCAACAGAAAGAGGAAAGAAGGGATAAATAGAGCACAGAAGATATTTAGGTCAATGAAACTAGTCTGCATGATACTACAATGGTGGATACATGTCCTTATACATTTATCCAAACCATAGAAAATACAGTACCAAGAGTAAATAATCCTAATGTAAATTACGAACTTTTGGCAATAAGAAGGTGTTAATGTGGGCTCATTTATTGTAAAAAAAAAAATGCACCACTGTGATGTGGGATGTTTCTAGTGGGGGCATTTGTGTGTGGGGTCATAAGGGACTTATGGAAATTCTCAGTACTTTCTGGTCAATTTTGCTATGAACCTAAACTGCTCTGAAAATAAATCTTTGCTAAAAACTCTAATGATTGATTATCTCCTCTATTTAGTCATTCAGAAATATTAATTTTATGCTTATTGTTTCTTTAACGTTCAGTTGCCCATTAGGAAACAGAGATAAGTAAGCCAGTTTACCTGAGAGAGAAATCAGCAGATTACAATGCACTGTATAAACGGTGTTATTGAAATAGAACAAAATGTTTCATGGCCACTGAAAAGAAAGCTTCAGCCAGTTAGTTGGAGAAGAATTTCAGAGGATGTGAAAGTTTAATTAGGTATTGAAGTATGACTATAAGTTTTCCAGTAAAAGTCTTTCAGGTAAAGCCAAAGAGGCATGTAAAGAACTAGGACAACCATGAACTTGATCAACTTTTAAAAATGTCATTTACCAGACCACTATCATCATTCTAATTATGGTGTCCTTTTTTTTAATAATAAAGCTCCACATAAATTGTTTAAAATAAAGATGATTATAACAACTACTATCAACTAACTCAGTTGTAGAGAAAGAGTTTTTTTTGTTAAGAAGTCTATTAAAATATTGTCAATTTTTCTTTTAATAAATCTGAAATATGTATTTTTCTGGCTAGTCGAATTAGCTTGCATAGTTTAGATTTAATTAGGCTAGAATGGGTTATAATAGGCCCACCGCATTTGTTTAATAAATGAATGTTTTAGTCAATAGATTGTTTTTTAAATAGAATGTTTGCTCACAATGCTGTTTATATCAATGATTAATCCAATCTAACATCCTAATGAAGATGTCTGTTTCCTTTCTAACTAATGTGTTAAACACCAACAGTTCAGCATCAACACCTTAATTACATACACTGAAGGCTAATACAAGACAAATTGTATTTTGTTGACTACCTCCGGTTCAGTGGGCTTCAGAAATTGAAATTCAGCATTTTAAAGAAAAACAAATGGCACACCTGCAAAGTGCATGAACACTATTATCACCATAGAATTGGAGAGAGACTTTTTACAGAATTGCTCAGTGTGGCAAAAGCTCTAGATATGAGTACAGTCTACATTTACTGCTGTATGCTTGGCTGTGTATTAGGGACTTACTATAGTTTTAATTCTTTTTTTACTAAGTATTATCAGTAGGAAACTGGTGTTTTTATATTATTCAGGCTTCCCTTGGGTTTTGGGCAGCAGAATATGTTTCATTGTCTTCCTTTACAGAGTTCCCACCCTCAAATGCTATACTTCCTACACCTTCCTTGGCATATCTAATGTATGTATATCATATAGACTCTGAGCAAAGGGAAGATTTTTTTTCCATATAGAAGTATCTAGTAAACAATATGCATGATACATATTTTAAAACTAAATTATGAGCTAAATGACAGAACAAGGTATATTATATTAAATCTAGAAATTTAGGGTAAGTTGCTATATAACAGCAGAGAAAAAATAACTATTGAGGGTTCAAGAGATATTTAGACATTTTAAAATTTAATTTTACCTACATAGTATCTCTTTTGCAAAATTGTAAAACATTTTAGGTTTTTTAAAGGATCCATTATAAAAACAGTGGTAAACTGAAGAAGCTAATGATCTTCTTTGGAGAAGTTTAAATGACTTTGATGCATTTCATAAAAGTATCTTTTTAAAGGACTGTTTTAACCCATTCAAAACAAATATTTGGTGATTACTCACTATGCAGCAGGTACTGTAGTATGAAGGTGAAGGTTATGCATCTAGGCTTCAGGAATTCTTTAAAAAGTAAGCCGATTATTACATTAATAACAACAACAATAGCTTACCATACACTTTAAATATGCCAGGCTTCATTATAAATATTTTGCATATGCTATGCCATTTCAGCTTTATAATAATTTGACACTATAGGAACTATTATTCATTTTACTTTGCGTCTAAACAACACAAAGGCACAGAAAGAACAAGAACACTTACCCAGAATCACACAACTAGCATAAGCACAATTGATAAACTAAAATTTGTGTGTCCCACATCCCATGTTGTTTACCAGTTGACTATTCAGTCTTCTTCCAGAATATAGAATTAAAGAGTGTGATGAAAGAACTACCAGGGTAATGAGGCTACCTAGAAGATACCTAATTTGCGACAGAAGAAATAGCACATAAATATAAAAGAAATTAAAACATGAGGGAAACTGTAAGTAGTTTAGTGTGGCTTAAGTATAGAGTTCATGGCTATTATGGAGAGAAGACAAATTGGGGATGGATTGTAAAGGTTATGAGAGACTGTGAAAGAAAAGTTCTGGGGTAACATGTTTGGATTGCATTTTAGATAAACTAGAAAGGGAATAAAATGTGAACACATTAGTCAAGTTGGGAGGCACAATCCAAGCAAGAAGAGCTGAGGACCTGAACAATGGCATTACACATGAAAAGTTCAAAAATTTTTCCAGAGATAATTCAGTGATAGAAGTGGCAAACCTTGTTGATATATTTGATATGGAGTGAAGGGAAGAAGTGTAGTCAAACTTCCAGGTGTCTGGTTTGGAGGATTCGGTGTAATGTGATGCTGTTTGTATAGACATTAAACCTGGAAACAAAGATTTGGTATAAGGAGAGAAGGGGAGGAGAAGGTGTCGCTTAAAGCTGAGATTCACTGATTTGAGTTGGCCAGTTATCTGGATCTGGAACAAAAGAATATCCTGGTCCTCATCAGCATAAGTTGT
>CAUYQG010173091.1:0-21521 GCA_963574415.1 Tarsius wallacei
TACAGGTGTACATAGTAATCTCTAATAATCTTTTGTATTTCTTCAGGGTCTGATGTGACTTCATCCTTTGTGTTTCTGATTGTGTTTATTTGGATTTTTTCTCTTTTTTTCTTGGTCAGTCTAGCTAGTGGACCATCGATCTGATTAATGACCTCTTATTTTCTCTGCCTGCCTTTCTCAGAAATAAGGTAATAATAGTCCAGCTCAGTACTCTCCATTCCCTACAACTTCTTTCCTCGTCTTGACCCCACTTGAGGGGGATTCTTGGGAGCTGGTAAAATGCCATCAGTACAGTCTACTTTCACCAATCCTTGGGAAGTGACTGTTTCCTGACGTGGATTAGCCATGTTAATATCCAGTTCTACAGCTGACGTCTTGGATTTCTTAGGGCTTTATTGCATAGGAGGTGACATTTTTAATCTACAGAAGACTCTGCCTTATGTGACACACGTTTAATGTCACCCTTAGACTGCCTCTGTCTTTAAAATGCCAGCTCTTAAAATATTAATCTGTAATGGGCACTCAAGAGTTCACTCAAGTACCATGGGATTTTTTTCAATGAGCAGCATCATCCGGGCAGCTCTCACTGCATTCGGGGAAAATGCTTACCAGGCCGTTGTTTCCCGAGCATGGGCTGACGTTCTTGCTTTGTTTCCGTAAATGTTGCACTGGCACTGCAGATTTATTGTCATTCATGCCCAAACTTAAGCATTATCAGTTTTCCTTTCCAGTGCCCGGCTTTAAAAGGTATCATCTCTGATAGGGATTGTGAATCATAATTATGGTAAATGAGAGGCAGTTGAAACAGTTCTGTCAAAGCTGATTTGTCAGAGTGCTGATTTCAGTCCAGCCAGAGCAGCCTCATGAGCACCACCAGCAGCCGTTTCACTTTGATTATTTTCTGAAAATCACTCTGGCTTCTGAGACTTTTATTTTACTTCTTCCTGAAGACAGTCTTGAATGTTTTGAGAGTGATGCCCGTATGATATCTGCTGGCATTTCCTCCCACTTCTCTTCTCTCTGAGCATTAAGCCCCATCTGTGGCCAAAATACTCCAGATTACTCCAGATAAGTATTTTCACTTCCAATGTGTCATTACTCTTTAAGAAAGCCCAAAATACAAATATCTGAATGGGCAAAGCACATGTACTAGGGGCCAGAAATTTGCTATTAGGAAATAATTTGTCTCCTTGAGTCAAGATTCACTGCAGGCTTCCTTCAAATCACCCCTTCTGGCCAGGCATAATGGCTCACACCTGTAATCCCAATGCTTTGGGAGGTCAAGGCGGGAAAATTGCTTGAGGCTAGGGATTCAAGACCAACCTGGGCAACATAGCAAGCCTCTATCTCTACAAAAAATGAAAATAAATTAGCTGGACATGGTGGCACATGCCTGTAGTCCCAGCTACTTGGGAGGCTGAGACCGGAAGATCCCTTTAGCCCAGGAGTTTGAGGATGCTGTGAGCTGTGATTATGCCATTGCACTCCAGCATGGGTGACAGCAAGATCCTGACTCAATAGTAATAATAATAGCAATCCCTTCCCTGTGCGTCTTATACTTTCCTATGCTTTTTAACTTTAGTCAGAAGACCAGAGTTAACTTCATGACAGTGAGTGGTGGGAATGGGGAACTTGGGAACATAAGCTAATGTTTCAGGAGGACTGTGTCCTGAAAGCTGTTAGGGAAGACTGCTTTGATGTTGTGATATGTCCACAAGAGCATTTATGCTTATGTCCCATATGTTCTGAGATCTTAGACCTTTAGAGAGATCTCATTCCCTGGTTCTCTCCTAGTCCTCCAACAATTCCCAGTTGTAAGTCAAAGTACAGGAAAGTTACCATCACTGAAATCTGTGACCCTGTCTTGCTCATCCCTACATCCACCCTACTCTGTGCTCTAAGGTGCTTTTTGTTTTTGTGTGTGTATGTGTTGATTTCCAACAATGATTGTGATCCTGCACTACTCCTCTTGTGACCCATGAACACATTGGAGTTGAAGTGCCATGCTTGGCCAAGGAAGAGGTTTTGTCAGGAAAGTTAACCCCAGTGATCCAGTCAAGGGTCAAAGCCACACTGATGTTGGCCTCCCGGGCCCCCTCCCCTCACAGAAATCTAATACTGATGGGCACGACCATGGTTTTACTTGAGGCTTTTAAAGTCAAGGTCATAAGTCTTAAATAACACAACTCGAGTGCTTTAATTTTAAAAACATTTAACTATGGAGTTATGCATGTTGGTTAAATCTCCCCTTTCTTTTGGTGTTTCTTGCAGCTTCCTTGGGGAAGTTGGAGTTGGCATGTGTCCCACCTGCCAGTCCCTGCCAGCTGTCCCCTTTGCTCTGGGCATCTCCTGTTGGTGTCTGTGATTTAGTCTGACTTTATAAATATTACCTGCCAAACCCCACAGCACTTTAGAGAACACAGCAGCGGCAGACATGAACAATGATATTTACTTAAGAAGCCACAGTTTCTAGCTAATCATCTTTTGTTTACAGAGAGTGCTAGTCAAAGAGAATAAGAAAGGAAAGGATAATGTATCAAGGAAATGGGGAGGATGAAGAGAAAGAACAGGAGATGAAAGAAGCTGATCAGGATTTATTAGTCCTGAATTCAGAGTCTAAATTAGACTCTGGGAAAATAAAAAGGGAAATATTACAATCTTGGTGTGAGGGGAGGAACTCTACATGCTCTCAGATCTGATGAGGTAGCTCAGAAATACTCAAGAGCAGCACATTGACATGTCTAAAGAAATCATCTAGGCTGAGATGAATACATGGATTCTAAAGAGATAAAGAATCAAAGGACAAGAGTGACTGGGGAAATTCTCCCAGAAGTGAATGTTGAACCCATTTTGAAAGACCAGATGGTGGAAAAGACTGGCCAGGGGCCTTCCCTGGTTGGGGGTGGGGTAACATGACTGCAAGGTTCAGGCTTGTGTGGAATGAAGTTAATGACTGGAGTGGAGAATATATTTTGGAGACTGATAAGATGAAGTTGATAGCATAGGAGGAAACCAGTTGAAAAATGACTTTGAAGAAGCCAAGTTGATCGGTTTTAATTTAATATACAATGCTGTAGGAGCCTACTGTAGATAAACCCCCCTGAAGGTAAGGACTTGACCTCTATTATCAGACTAGATGCTTCCTGAAGTCAAAGAACTTACCTCTTCTTTTCCTGTGTTGCATGCCTCAGCTGTTAATTTTTGGTTATGCCTGACTGACCAATTGACCAGACTTTGTATGTGTTGTACTGTGTTGCCATGGAAACCTAGAATATACACCTGTCAAGGTCATGGGCACTGTCTCTGGGGCCCTGTCTAGTATGGTTGTTTCAAAATCATTACAACATAAACCCAGATGGAGAATGAAATGCTTTGGAAATCAGGCATTTCTTTATTGCACTTGTCTTCAGAGCACTTTCTTCTAAAAACCCCAAGGCATTGTACCAGCACAGTAACCTTTAAGTTGTACAAGTTCATTTTATAGTGAACATTTTCCTAACAGCCATGACAAATGAGTTGAAAGATTAGGACCAGCAGGAGTGGCACCACATAGAATGTGAGTGAAAGGTAACGTTCAAGAGAAACAAATAGTACACTTGCTTCTAAAAGGAGGAATGTGCTTAGGAAGGTTGTGATTTTGATCCCTAGATTTGGGATTTGCTGGTGTAGCAAAGGTTGGGAGACATGTTCATTGCAGGGGAAGATGGACTCTTTCCTCTCTGCTTTCTTCCTCTGACTCTGCGGTGGGAGAAATCATGCATACCTTCATCATACATATATCCTGATTTGCCCCTTAACTTCTGGCTTTTCTTATCTTTCCCCTTTTCCTCTGGCCTAGGGAAGCTTATAAGTGCTTTTAGCATCCTCTTGGGAGGAAGGTGGGAAGACAGGCAGGCAGCCAGGAAATCTTGGTGGTTATTAAACTGAGGCTTCAAGGACCTTTTTATTAGCGATTAGACTCAGCGCCACAGCACTAAAGAGTTTAAACTCCCTTTCTGTCTCCTTTGCTCAAACCTCCAAAGAATTTGTTTTATATGGTGTTTATTTATAACCCAGAATAGACATGGGCCTGGGATCCCTGGGGATTGTTGAGGCTTCAATGTGCTCTCAAGCAGAAGAAGAGGGCTAGAAACCCCAAAGCAGGAAATAGTGTGTACCCCTTTCTGTTGTCCACCTCCCCTGGGCCTTTCCATGTCCTTATTTGTGACTTGAAGCTAGTTTTGAAGTATGACATCTCAAAGACTGTTTGGAGTTGTTGCTTCACTTTATTTGTTTTCCTGTCTCTGGTGGGAAGATTGTAATACCACAAAGATGTGTGTATCATCAAGACTTTGACCTTGGAGCATTATCAGGTTGCTTAAAACTGGTAAAATGAGCAAACCTGTATACTGACTGTATTTAGAGAAAGAAATGAGTTATAGCAGTAACTCACTAGTGGAAGGGCGACAGTGATTGGATAACAAAATATTGGTGATGGATCAAGTTACGGTAGGGCTGCCTTACTCTGACTCACCCACATAGTCTCTGCAGCCAGTGTTAAATGTGTGGAGAGCAGCTCTCTTTCATCTGGATGAAGCATAATCAACAGGTATCTGTGGGTGTTCAATCCACAGCTTTGGTTCCTTAGCACCAAGTGACCAAGTGGTGGCATTTTTAAGGCTAATAATTTTAAGTAAAGAATGTCTCTGAGAAAGCAGGCCAGCTCTTGGTGCCTTCAAATACTGATGAAATATATAAGAATGCTAATCATTATGATAATGGCATTTAAAAAAACAGTTTTATTGAGGTGTAACTGATATACAAAGACTGCACATATGAATGTATACAATTTGGTGAGTGTGGATATATGCATGCACCCATGAAATCATCACCATACTCAAAGTAATAAGCATATCTATCACTTCCAAAAGTTTCCGTGTACCCCTTCCCCAACTTTTTTGTGGCAAGAACACTTAGCATGACTTTTCTTGATTGAAGTGTGCTGTTACAGGAGCATTATTTATAAGTATGCATCCCTTCATTTATATGCAGTGCTAAAATTTCCAAAGTCCTATCCAGGGGCACAGGATATCTTTCTATTCTTTTGTGTTTTCTTTATTTTGTCAATTTTTTATAACTTTCAGTGTACAAATCTTTCACCTCCTTAGTTAAGTTTATTCTTAAGTATTCTTTTTATTTCTTTTTATCAATGAAATTACTTTCTTAATTTCCTTTTTTTAAAGTTGTTAACATATATAGAAAAGCAACTAATTTTTGTATGTTGCTTTTGTATCCTCCAACTTTACTGAATTTTTTTTTTAGTTCTAATACTCTGTTTTTTTGTGGAGTATTTAGGGTTTTCTACATACAAGATCATGTCATCTACAAGCATAGATTGTTTTACTTCTTTCTTCCTGATTTGGATGCCTTTTATTTCATGTTTGGTTGCTCTGGCTAGTGCTTCTAGTCTAGTACTATGTTGAAAAGATGTGGCCAGAATGGGCATCCTTGCCTTGTTTCTGATCTTAGAGGAAAAGCTTTCAGTTTTTCAAAATTGACTATGATGTTAGCTGTGGGCTTGTCACATATGGTCTTTATTGTGTTGCGGTAAATTTTTTTCATAGCTAGTTTGTTGAGAGTTATTTTTTTTATCATGAAAAGATGTTGAATTTTCTTCATCTATTGAGATGACAATGAAGATTTTTGCTCTTGATTCTATTAGATGTGGTATTGCACTAATTGAATTGCATATGTTGAACCATCCTTGCATGGCAAGGATAAATCTCATGTTGATGTTTCCAACATGTATGTGAAAAGATACTCAACATCACTAATTATCCTAGAAATATGAATTAAAATCACAATAAAATATTACCTGCCATGTATTAGAAAGGTTATTATTTTAAAAGACAACAGGTATTGATGAGAATGTGGAGAAATTAGAGTCCTTACCCTTGTACAGTGCTGGTGTAGCCACTATGGAGATTCCTAAAAATTCTTAAAAGACTACTATATGATTCAGCATTCCCACTTCTGAGTACATATCCAAAAGAATTGAAATCAGGATCTAGAAGAGATATCTGTACTTCCATGATTGTTTCAACATTCTTCACATTAGTCAAAATACGGAAACAACCCTAGGACAGCAAGACCTTATCTAGCTACAAGGCAACAGCAACAACAACAACAAAAAGATATGGAAACAACTTAAAACCTAAATACCAATCAAAGGATGAATGGGTAAAGAAAATGTAGTCTATACGTACAGCATAGTAGTATTCAGCTTTATAAAAAGAAAGCATTCCTGCCAGTTGCAACAATATGGATGAACCTGGAGAGAATATTAAGTGAAATGGGCCTGTCACTGAGGGTCAAATACTGCATGATTCCACCTATATGAGGGATCTGAAAATAGTCAAACTCATAGAAGCAAATAATAGAAGGGTGGTTTCCAGGGACTAAGGGGTAGGATAAAAGAAGTATTGCTAATCAACAGGTATACAATTTTAGTTATGCAAGATAAAGAAGTTCTAGAGATCTGCTATACAACATTGTACCTCTAGTTAACTTACATGTAATATTGTGCACTTAAAATTTTGTTAAGAGGGCAGAGCTCATGCTAAGTGTTCTTGCCACAATTAAAAATTAAAATCTTTAGAATCCTTATACCTATATTGTCTCATCTGATCTCCACGGAAACTCATACTCAAAGAAGACTTAATACTTCCAGTGCATACTCATTGTATGCACTTAACTGGATAGGCTTTATTGACAAGTTCAGGGTTACAAAAGCTGGTAAGAGGCAGGGCAGGTCACATCTTCCAGCTCTCAGCATTGCCCTCCTTCTTCTCCTGTGCTTTGCTGCTGTTGCTGTTTGGGCCATGTTCTAGTGGCAAAGATGATTAGGCTGAACCATTTATACTCTTTCAGCCTCTCTTACAGTAAAAAAAAGATAGAGATTCTGGGGAGTTAGAGTTTGAAGGTGATGTTGAATCTTTCTCTAGGATAAAATCTACAGGCTTGGGTTCATCAGCACAATATTTCAACCAACTGAGCTACCAGCTTTGTGGAGTGAAAAAAAAGATTATTATTTTTTAAATGTTGGCATCTAATTATATGAGCCTAGCAGTTTAAATGTAGACTAAAAATAGCTTGAGTTTAATTTCTATTTTATAAATTCCACAATGTTCTGTTGCCAAATAGGGCAAAGAAATTTTAATAAGTAATTTTCCAGAATTGCATATAAAACTTACATGCAGTATCTTCTGAAAAGGCACTGAGAATTATTTCAGCTCAAGATATTCCCTTTGCTTTGAAAGTAGACTCCTCTTAACCTTCTGGAGATGACAAAGCCTATGGTTGTCCATTAACCAACTGCTGGTTTTTACTTAGGATTCCATTATGATCTATATTAGACAGAAAGATATTAAAAGTAAATTATATTTTTTCTGTGTGCATCTTCCTTTGAAAACTTTTAATAAGTACATCGGTAGCTTCCTTTGTGAGCTCTAAACACCAGACCTTATGTCCACTACCTAGAGGATGGAGGCAAAGCCTAGGTAAGACCACCTCACCACCAATGTAATGCTGCCAAAAGTCTTGCCTTTCATAGCTACTTAAAGACTCTAGTCTTTAAAGGGCTAGTACTTTCATTTTTGATGGTATGGAGTTAAGGTTGTTCTAGGGGCTTGGGGTTTGCTTTTTACTTTAATAGGATTAGTAGAATGACAAAGTGTGAAAAAAAGACTTCAGCTTCCTGCAAGTGTCTGTATTCTTTAGGAATGGGTGTTTTATGAAATCTTTTTCAATAAATAGTACAGGATCTTCTCACCATCCCTTGGTTCCTAATTGCTTATAATGGGTCCCTTTCAGTGGGTCCATTACAATGACAGAGCTATTAAAGGCTATGAACAGTACGTGGAAATTGTAATATTAGGTATATAAATACTGTTGACTAGTAGCTATATCACACATCCCCCACACATATACATCACATATCTAGTACTATGTGAAAGAGCCTTACAATTTGGTTAAAATGACAACCATAATAGAAAAGGCATATTTTGGTAAATAGCTGCTCAATCGGTGGTACACACATTTGGTTCTCTGGGTTAAATAGCAAGTTGGAAAATTCAGAAGAGGAAGTGGAACATCAGCTGGATTTTGTAGACTGAGTGGGAGTTGAAAAATCAGAGAAGATGGAGGAGTGTCTTCTCAGTGTGAAAAAGGTGTGACCAAAGGCATGGAGGTTTGAAAATCTAGTTCATTCAGGATTTTAGGATTTGTCAAGAGAGCTAAGTGGGGGTATGAGGGCAGTAAAGGTGGAAGGATAAGGCAGGGCTAGAGTATGATATCAGCAAGTGCCTGCCCTAGCCCTACCAAGCAGCAGGTAAGTGAAGATGGGGAACCTGCAACCCACTTCGGCTCAATGCGTAGGACAGTCAAAGCCAAGTCTGCCAGTGTCTTGGGTGCTTCATCCTCTTACCTTGGTGGAGTCTGGGAATAGTCTGTTTCAGAGAGTTCAGTGATTACCCAGCAAACCAGGGAGCCATCATATAGGCCCCTGGAAAAAGGAAGTGCTGTGATTTTAAGACCCATGTGTTTACCACATGGATTGTCACCATGTCTATCCCCCAAGGTAGGGCATACATTTGGGTTGTTTTTCATAACAGGGATGAAGGAGCTAGATATTTTCTTCTCCCTTCAAATACACCTACTCAGCAGCTGCCCAACTACCCACTTCTTATGCCCCACTTCTGACAGAGACATCTTCAGGATGCCAGGCTGGTCAAGATAGCAGGTGTTACCTCTACTTGTGGGACAGAGGCTGATTATGTAGGGTGTTCGAAAGTGGACACACTTCTGGCCTCTGGCACTGATCAATACCTAATAGAGCACATTGGCTCAGACTCCTTCATAATTCATGAACATTATTCTCTTGAGCAAGACTGCTTTCCTAGAAAGGACTTTTTTTAGTTAATAAAATACAGGGTGTTTCTGTGGAGACTGCTTTGAAGCTTTGATTAATAAGAGGAACATATCACCAGGAGAACACAGGCCAGGGGTTCTGAAACGGTAACATTCTATATCCAGATTTCACCTCTCCCATGTAAAATAGGCCTAGTCATTATTTCCTTGCAGGGTTGTTTTAATCTTTAGAAGTAGTATACATGAAAGTACCTCAGCAAAGGGTAGATGTTATCAGTTACCACTCACATTTTATATAGGTTTTTCCTCCTGAGTTGGGAGTTTGCTATGTCGCATTGATTCCATGAGATGCTTTTAAATTAAGAAGGTGGCTACAAAATGGATGCCAACCTCCTCAAGCAGCATTCTTTCTAAGTAATGACCACATGAACCTGGCCAGGCAAGGGCAGGCCTTGTGAAGACTCCAGGTGATATAAACACTGACAGGAAGCAATCTTTTAGTTTTCCTTTGCTGAGAAGGTGGTGCTGATTGCTTACTTCCATTGGGAAATCAATTTACTGTGCAGCAGATCTTAGAAAGCAGTCTTATGCTATTGCTTTTCTGAAAAAGAGACACGTTTCTGTTTTTATTAATCATGGAACTGACATAAGACTGGTAGAATTTGTAAGAGAAAATAACCTGTTTGCTCTTCTTATTACCACACCTTCTGCCTTCTAGAAATTAAGAGTAAAGAAAGGATTTTATCTTTCAGTCTGAAAACTATACCCCTTCTGGTTTGAAACAAGCAGCCTCATGTCCTTGGAGACCTGCCATATATGAATTTCTGGAATAAAAGGAATTCTCGGAGATTTTTGTTGGCTGTCATTTTGAAGGCAAAGTAACAGAGCCATGGTTCCAGGATATGCCTAAAATAACCATGCATGTAATTTTGGGAGCTAAATGCTTCCTCATTACAAGCTTGAAAACATCTCCTTTTTGAAGTAGAATCCAATGTTGGGTACCATTGGTGTAGAGAATGAGAGGTGTTAGTTCTATACTGACTTTTCTAACATACACAGAGAGCAGTTCACTTTTATATAGTGAGGTACAGTACAAATCTCAATATGAAACAGGTTGAGTAAAGAGACTATTTGATAACTTGTTTTATAAGACAGTTATTTCCAGTTTCCTTAAAGAACAATCATTCCTCATCCTTTCGAAATTGGCTTGCCCCCCCCCCTTTTGCACACAATCTTGCAACACACAACACTGATTTTATAATGTGAAGGGTGACCTCGTGATGGGGCAATGGTTACCTCCATGCATGTAGGAGGCAGTAGTGAATTGTGGCCTCTTTTTTTTTTTTGCCTCTGCTGTGGAGTGTTTTACACCAGTAACCAGGCAGCCTCCAGGGGGCAGCATAACACCAAATAAGAACACTGTGCCCTGGGCTGTCAGGCTTCTCTGGGCTTATCTCCCAGTTCTTCTTGAGTATCCTTGGTGCAGCACCCAACCTTTTTAGACCTTGCCAAGGTGAGGACCTTTGCCCTGAAGCCTCCCGTGCCTACTTGGCTTGATTCACCACTTTCTCCCCAACGCCCTTAAGCCTTCCTGGTCCAATTTGTTACCATATCACATAGCTTAATTGATGGGACTTGTTTGCTATTGTTTCACAACCAGGTATACCTGTCCTTATGGCAGGAACAATATCTTATGTCTCTCTGTTTCCCATAATGCCACGAATTCCCTGGAAGCGTAAATAAATGCTCAACAACTGGTGGAAGATCCCTTAATCTGTAGTGAGTTCTTGATAACTATTTGCTAATTTGATTGTCAAGATGGTCTTGTTTTTGCACAAGAGAAAGTATTGCCTTTGCTTTATTTCTGAAACGGTTACATTCTCACATGCCTTCTGGTTTACTCATTCCTGACTGGGGTGAAAAAAAGAGAATTCTCAAAATTAACCCAGAGGTGTAATGGAAAGTGTTAACGCGGAAGTATTAATTTGTATCTTGGTCTTTCCCCTTCTCTATTGTATTCCTTGGGCAGGTTAATGTCTTAGCCTCAGTTTCCTCATCCATGAAATGGGATAATCTAAGTTGGTCATATAATTTGGAACATATAAACTAGAATACATTTGAGAGTGAAGAATGTTGAAGACCAGAGCTGGACAGTAGTAAAGTAGTAAAAGCAAATTTCATTCAGGAGCTATTGCAACAAGGGGAAAGAGACCTCAATATAGGACTGGGTTAAATTCTAAATACAGCATAGATAAGTGGGGTGGGGTATGGCCAAGGAGCAGGGGACAGTCATTGGGTGAAAAACTATTAAGAGGAAACATCAGGGCATAGGGGATCCTAGTTAAAAAGACCTAACAGGATTCCTGCTGAAGGCAGGCCAGGGTGATCAGATACCAAGGGTGGGTGATGAGAAATTTGTCCAGATGTGGCAGGTGATCAGATATCAAAGGTAGGTGGTTCTTTCTAACTGACTTAGCTATATTATTGCTATAACTGGGCGATGCCAGCCCAGCAAGGATGGATACCAAAGGTGAGGCCTAGAAGGCTTAGAAAAGCCTGACTAAATGTTAGTCAAGGAGAGAGTGATACATGTTAAGTGTCTAGTGTTGAACATACTGTATACTCAGGAAATGATTGCCTTTTCCTTCCCGGAAGAAGGCTGGGCAAAGAAGCACTGACCAGCAATAAACAAAAGCCTATGGACTTTTTAAACAAACACTGCTGCAAGAATGGTATGTTTGTGGCTCTCCAGGTCCTGAAAACCCAAGGTGTGAGTTTTGTCTAACTCAAGCAGGAAAATTTGGATTGGAGAATATGGTCCTGCGTCATGTACTCAGGCAACTGTCTCAGCAGTGGAGACCATACCCAGGGCATGGCTGTGTAGTTTGGCTGCCCTGTGAGCACAGAACTCTTTTCTTTACTTGAGAATCCACTACTGCTTCTGGGCAACTTGCCTGGCTTTGGCACCCTTCTGCTGTACCCAGCTCCTGCCGTTTAGGGGCCTGATCTTAGCAATTGTGTTTAAATAATGGATTTACCATAAACTTAATTGTCTGTGCTGCAAAATACATACCTGCCTTGAAGATTGGTGTCCCCATGTAGCCAGAAGCTTAATTGCCATTCTGTGATTGGGTACCAGGGTTAGATGCATCCCTTTCAGAGACTCTAAATTTATTACTTCTCGCCATGTCTGCTGTAAGTACTATTTGCTCTAGTAATGAGAGCTCTTTAGCCTGTTTGTTCATTTAACCAGAAGCCCTGCAGAGCTGAGGCTTGAGTTTTCTCCAACTCCTTGTGTGATGGGGTAGTTTAAGGAGTGGTTTGTTGCCTCCTGGAAAAAGGAGGGATATGTGTATGTGAACATCTGCATGTGGCAGGAGAATCAAGCCCAGAAGCTGGTGACATTGCAGGACAACTCTCTGCATGGCTCCTAACAGCCTCTTCTTTCTCCAGGTATGTGTACATTCCAGTGGGTGGATCCCAGCATGGTCTGCTGGGGACACTGTTTTCCACAGCGATGACATTTGCATTTGTAAGCTACTGGCATGGCGGCTACGATTACCTCTGGTGCTGGGCAGCACTCAACTGGCTGGGAGTCACTGTGGAGAATGGAGTCCGGAGACTTGTGGAGACCCCCTGCATCCAGGACAGTTTGGTAAGCAGGATCCTTGCTCCTGTGGTAGGGGACAGCTAAGCTAAGCAATTAAGTTTGGGAGGGACAGGGTTTGTCAGATTCACCTTTGCACGGGCTGTTCCTGCCAGAATAGTTCAAAGTTCATGTGTTTAGAGGCAGGGCAGCTGGAAAAGAAGCTTCTGTGACCAATAAATAAATAAATAAAAATTTTAACTACAAAAACAATACATGTGTATTATATAATGTTGGAAAATTTAGACAAGAAAAATATTTCTTCAGCAGAAACAGTGCTAACACTCATTTTTTTCTAGATGTTTATATGTATATATACACACAAAAGCATATGTATCATTTAGAACAAATGCTATCATTACAGAGACTTTGTGGTATTGGGACCATCTTTCCAAGTCACTGAATTCATATCTCACAAATCTTTTTAATGACTACATAGAATTCCATTATGTGGATATGCTATGATTTATTTAATTAGGCTTCTATTATTAATGATCATATTATTCCAACTTTTTTGCAACTATCAACTGTATTGAGATGAATACCATAGCCAAGATAAATTCTCATAATTGAAACTGCCAGATTAAAGGTTTTTCTCATCTTTAAGGTTCACTATGCATACTGCTTATTGACTCTTAACTGCTCCATAGTCTAAAATGTACTAATGTGTGGTCCTACCAATAGTGTATACAAATGTCCTTGCCAATGTTGAGTAGACCTAGTATTTTTACTCTTTGATAGCTACTGTAATAGTGGCATTAAAAATCAACTAAGAGTTTAAGACACATTCCAACTCTACAGGAAAATGATTTGAAAAATTAATCAAGCATTTCTCTTTACATACATATTTAAGTGATTTTTAAACAATGGGCACAGATTTTATCTTGCACATGTGGTATATGATATATTAGAATCTTGTTGGAAATCATCATTTCTGAAGATGCAGCAGTATTCCACTAATCTTGAAAAAAGTAGCTAAAAAGAAATATGCTGGCATCATTGTTCATGACAGGCAATTGTACATAGAAAATTTACTGGAAAAAATTATTAATGTGACCAAATCTCACTCAGTACAGACATCTAAAGCAAATACATTTTTAAAAACCCACCAAAACAGATACATTTGCATGTGTTCTTATGAAGATAGTCATAGTTCAAGCAGACAGTTATTTTATTGAAAATGGATATAAACCACACAGCCAAATAACACATCTGAGGAAATTTAAATATGCTCATGCATGTTTAAAGATAAATATTTTATTCAGTAGTTGTACCCAGCAATCAGAAGAAAAGAAATGTCAGTGAATTCTAACAGAAAATAGTATTCATTGAAAGCCATGGCTATGTATCATACAGAAAACCAAAAAAGATGGTATCATAAAGATTTTAATCTTTAACCTCAAATCTGAACATTCTTTTCCACAGCCCAGAAACACCCTTGAAAACCACAAGGCCCTTTCCAGCCCAGTCTGAAGATCTGTAACACATTTTCATGTTCTTTCATGAAGGGTCTAACATTAACCTTGAACTTAATGTTAAGCAGTGTTCTGTGGCCTTTGAACCATAGCTTATGCTGTTAGTAATTTTAAAAATCTAAAATGTTAAAGCACCCAACTGTGCTGTGCAGCCTATGGTTTGTTAGTTTTGGTACAAAATAAATCAAGGCAGCCATCGCCCTTGTCACAGGATGAAGCACTTGAATGACTGCCCTGCACCATCACAGCTTGATCCTGGACACTCACATCTTCATCTCACTTGATCTTCCATCTGCAATTCAGGCACCCAGGTGCATAGTAATCTTTTATATGTATTTGTGGTGAAATGTTTATCTTGTATGTTGCAAATATGTTCATCTTACGTATTTATTGGACAAGAACATAGTTTATGAAACCTATTTTTATCATCCATCTTTTCTCCTGGAAACCTGGTAGGTGGTTACAGCTGTTTAGATGATGCATTTCTTGAGTGCAGGGTAGAAATCCCCATTACTCTTATAGCCCATTGTTACCTTGGTGTCTGAGTAAGCCTCAGTGTTAAGCCGATGCACAATTAATGCTTCCAAATTGAGTTGATTCTTTAGTTATTTTGCCACTCGTCCACTCATAGGATCTTCCTTTATTACCCTTTCTTATACAGTTTAGCACAGAATCTGGTTTTGCTTTTTGTTCGTTTGTTTTTGAAAAAAGTGACTGGCATCCAGATGCACACAGCTTTTTGAGTTTTTGAATAAACTGTTTTCCCACTTAGGTTACCTTTCTTTCCTCTTGTTCAATGAATCCATTTCCCATTCTTTTGCCAAAATCCAAACAGAGACTTACTGCCTGCTTAATACCTAGTTTCATCTTACTTTTGACTCCCCAGTTTATAGAGTAGTATTTTTACAATGAGTTCACTCTCCATCTCCTTCACATCTTCAGCATTGTTCAGGATTCTCCAGGGAAACAGATCAATAGGATATGTGCTTGTGTATGTGTCAAGAAATTTAGTAGTTGGAATTAGATCACATGATTATGGAGAAGTTCAGACCCAGGAGAGAGAACTGATGGTGTAAGTTCCAGTTCAAGTCCAAAGGCAAGAGAAGACCAATGGCCTAAGCTAGGACAGTCAGGCTCAAAGACCGATCATTTTTTCTTAGCCTTTTATTCTATTTAAGCCTTCAATGAATTAGATGAAGCCAACTCACACTGGGGAGAGCAATCTGCCTTATTCAGTCTATTGATTCAAATGTTAATCTCATTCAGAAATATCCTCATTAACACACACATAATGTTTAACCAAATATTTAGGCACTCTGTAGTCCAGTCAAGTTGACAAATAAATTTAACTATCACACACTTTCTTCATGACATGTATCCTTCATCTATTGTTTTTAAAGATAGATTGACAGATATCAGCATAATGAGAATGTCATGTTTTTCTTTTTCCATATCGTAAACCCCAAGGCTTTGTTAACCCCAAGGGTCAAAATACAATAGGACTCTATTTCTTGGTGTTGATAGACTGAGAGCTGAACATTCACCAGAGGACTTGTCAGGAAGTCCTCTGATCTTTTAGAATAAGAATGTCTAATAGCACTTTCTGTGATGGTAGGAAATTTCCATTACACTATTCAGTATAGTAGCCACTAGCCACAGCAAGCACTTGAAATGTGGCTGGTGCCACTGAGACACTGAATTTTTAATTTATTTAATTTTAATTAATTTAAATCCAAGGAGCCACTATGTGACTAGTGGCCATCATTTTGAACAGTGCAGCTCTAGAACATACTCCCTTTCTAGAAAACATTAAAAGAATGTAATGTGCCTGATTCTGATATTTAGGGTAATCTTCATTGGTGGTGTGGTACCTCATGTATCCAACTGGCCGCTGAACCTCTTAATCTTGGATATCACACAAGTATAATACTGAAGTCATGCACTGCTGCCTCCCAGAAATTCCAGATGACTCCTCCCGCTCCAGCACAGTCTATTTCCACAAGTGGCACCATTGTCTATCTTAAGGCTAAAACCATCGTTATCCTCAGTGCCTCCCTCTCCCTCAGATTCATCTGCATGTACTGTACATTCTACCTCCTAAACAGATGTCGAATTTTTTCTGGTTGTTTCCATTTCTTCTGAAATCATCTGAATCCAGGCTCTTCTCATTTCTTGCCTGGTCACCAGATAGCTTCTAACTAGCCTCATGCTTCTGCTTTTTTCCTCTTCCATTCCTTATTCTCATAGTGCTCATAGCGCTGAGCGATGTTTCTCAATAAAAGCCTAACCATGTTGCTTTCTTTAAAATCCTATAGTGGCTCCCATTTTCTTAGAACCAAGTCCACAGTATTTAGGATGACCTCTAAGGCCATGCCTGACTTTTAACTTGGTGCCTCTCCCCAGTCCTCCCTGCCTCCCGCACCTCTATTGTTCCTTCTGTTCATTGCATACCTGCCCCCCACCCCAACAGCATCTGCACCTCCATACAGGCGCTTTCATCTTTTTGGTTTCTCTCTTACCTTCTCTTCTATCCTTTACTCATCCTTCAGATTTCAGCTTGAATGATACCTTGTTTGGGAACCCTTCACTGACCCTCCTGACTCAATCAGGGCCCATTTGTTTGTTTATTTTGGGCACCTCCTATATGTTCTCTTCTGTTGTACTTATCACAATTGAAGGGAAATATTTTTAATATAGTAACTTATTTAATTATTCCCTCCTTCACTGAGCTGTAAGACTCATGAGGTCATCGATACTGTATCTTTGACACTTATCTCAATGCCTGGCACAATGCCTTGTTGAGTGAAAGAAAGAAAGAATGCTGTTTGCTGGCTTCATTGAGGGGAGTACGAGAGAAAATAGATTTAAGCAGCAGCATGAAGGATATAGACTGAACACTGGAAAGACTGATTAAGGCTGAGAATTATTGAGCATTGTACTGGGAGATTATTTTGTTTTGCAGCGGCATAGATACAAGTAGGTCTAGTGATGGCAAAATGCTCTTTTAATGCTCAATGCACAAAATGTGTGTGTGTGTGTGTGTGTGTGTCTGTGTGTCTGTGTGTGTGTATAAAGAAAGGGGTAGGAAGGAATTAGTCTTCCTGTTACCCTGCTGCTTTATGAGAGCAAGGATTATATTGCTTGTGACTCACTGAGGTACAGCGCTATAGGAAGCCAACAAAAGGCATTATCACAAAGCACCAGAGCTGGATAGACGTAGAGAAGTTAAATGCTGAAGCAACAGTTTTTTTTCTATGCAGGTACTCTCCAGGGAGCTAGGACTTGTGTTTGGCTTTGAAATCTTTTAATAAGGGAAAAGATTTTGAAGCATTGGTAGAGTGACACCACCTCTTGCCAATTCTCAATTTGATCTCTCCTTTGAAGGAATACACCTTCAGGCTGCTTGTCAATTATTCCTACACAAAGGGGAATCTGTATCTCAAGCAGTTCACTCATCCCCCCACCCCTGATTTCTATTTCATTGAATAATTTAAATACGTCCTCCTCTTTTAGCACTTGTTCCCCCTTCTTTGCCCCAAGAGTGTCTTGCTGAGCTGATTTATATCTTCTCTGAGGCAGTACAATTTCCGTTTATAGACTTAATTGAGAAAATATGCCTCCAGTGAAAACTACTGAAGGTCAGTCTGATGGTCCTGGGAGGAATTTGATGTTTAGATGTGTCAGAGAGAACCCAAAGACCATAGCTCTATGATCTGTTGGCTATATTGATCACTTTGATTTTGAAGATATAGGTAGAGAAATCCAGTGGGTTTGAGAGATCAGCCAATGTAAAAGAATGATTCACTGTAAAATGATCAACATGATCCAAACTATGGTTGCTGAGTTCTGTGGAATCCTAGCTCACCAATTGGCAAGACCAATTGTCAAGTGGCCTGATTAGAAAATCTTTCACTGGGAGTCAGTGGTCAAAACCCCAACTAACTCTCTGAGGGAATGTAAAGGAAACCTGTCTGAGAAGAGTTGTGCTATTTGACAATGACTGTTGGTCTTCTATTTTTCCACCACTTGGGTTTCTTTCAACAAATAGAGATCAAGTGCTTATTGTACATAAACCATTTATTTTCTCCAGATTGGTACCCGTCCTAGATTGAGCCCACTTAAGCATAATCAACACAGTCTTCCATTTTTTAATTTGTCCATTTACGAAAATAAACTCTCAGCATCCTTTGTGGAAGACACTTTGCAGAGCACTAGAGAACTTTAAGCTGAATAAGACGTGATCCCTCCCTCCCTTTTAATTTTATTTTTTAATTTTTTGCATCCTCCTTCAGTGCTTCAGTGATGGTATACTGGTCTATTTATTAATTAACTTTTTCATGAAGAAAGGTATTTTGCCTGGCTTCCTATCAGGATGATCATCTTTCTGATGACTGCTTTGGATTAAAGAGGCAATAAAATCATGGAATGAGAGCTTCTTTCTATGAAGAGCTAAGTGGCAAATGAGTTTGTCTTCAGAAACATCATAAAATAATGATTGACCTAGCCTTCCAAGGCATTGCTCAGAAGAAGGTTCCAGGCTAGAGAAGGAAATTTGGGAGCGTGTTTTTTTAGAGCCATGAGAATGTTTGAGACCCTTAAGAGAGATAATGTGTGTGGAAAGAGAAAGAAAGGCAGTCAGAACTGAATCTGGGGAATACTGGTATTGAGAAGTTGAGTAGAGGAGGAGAGACAAAGAAGTGGGAGGAATATCTAGAAGGTGATTTTATAGAAACCAAGAAAAAAGTGTGTTTCATGGAGCACTAGTGGTCATTGGTGATGATGCTATTCAGGGGTCAATAAGGTGAGGCTACAGAATAGCAGTGTCTCCATGCCAGAGTGCTAACAATGGGCAATGGGAGAAGAGAGCTGAGTCATCATTCTTGTCTTCCAGGAGCTTGTGATCCAGTTGGACAGACAAGGTGTCCAGCGTGAGGTATTATGTATGGAGAATGAGGCATAGAGGCAGCTGATGTTCACGGGAGTGATGGTCAACATGAGCTAAGCTTTAGGGAATGATTTATTAACAAGTTGGGACTTGAGTAGAGCCCCAAAGAATCAAGAGTAGGATGTGGCAGGTCAGTAGGGAAGAGAAGGCAGGCATTCCCGGCCAGGAGAATGGCACACACGCAACCTGAAGTCAGGAATGCACCTGCTATGCTCAGGTCAGGAGGCCAACATGACACATGTAGGGAAAGGAGGTTAGAGAGGCCAAATGGGCCCCATAGAAAGGAATTTGAATGCCATGCTTAGAAATTTAGGAATACAAACCACATAACCAAACAGGAGAGCATTAAATTAACATATTAATCCCACATGCCAAATTAGCCTGTTGCTCTGGCTTGTTAGTGCTTTCCGGGGTCTCTGGGTCTGAAAACAGCAGTGTGTGCTGTTATGAACAGTGTGTTCCAGTGGATTATGACCCATTGGCACCCCCCTCCATTGTCTCCTACTTCTAAGGATCATTAGCAATGCAGGAAACACACTGTGCAATTCACTGGTTATACATTTTCTTCTCTGTGGGAATTCAAAGCCTGAGTCTTAACCTCTCTGGTCTAAGAGGTAGAATTCTGAAAATAATTCTACCTTTTAGTTCAAACATGTTTTCAAAGATTCTTTTTAACTGTCCTTTGCTGAGTCTGCTATCTGATGGAGAGAAGATTTTGAGATAGAGTCTATTTCAGTGATTCCTGGACTGCTGACTGCTGGGACTTGGGCTTCTGCTGCCTTTCCCATTTGCACCATTTAGGCTGGAGCAAGACAGGTGTCCCGCTCTCATCATCTGGTGCTATCATGGCACTCCTGTCCCTTCTCCCCGCTAAATGAATGGTACAAACGCTCACCTGGGAGATTGTAACCTCGGGAAAGAGTGCTAAGCCAAAGATGAGATCCGCAGCTTGAAGATAAATGGTTGAAACTGGCTTTTCTAGGTGGCTTGTGGGATTAGATTCTTTATCTGCATGTCTGTGGTTTCTGCTTCTATAGCACAGATGAATGGTGATTGCTCTAATCACAGTCTAGTGCCTAGCAGCTTTCCATAGATGAACTTGGGAAAAAGAAAAAAAATCTTAGTATGTATGTGTTGAAGCTTTGAATGTGTCTTTCCAAATCTGGGTCTCTTTTTCTCCCTAAAATCCAAATTACCCACTAGAGGAGTTTGAGTTCCAGTGTTCTTATTATTGATGAAAGGAAAAATAGCCATCTTGCTTCTTCCCAAAATAATATGCATATACTTGGTGCAATGTATTTTTACAATGTGTATTTATATATGTGCATATGCTGTGTTTATATGTGTGCAGTCTGTGTGTGTATGTGTGCGCGCTCATTTTTTAAAGCTCTGAGAAGGCAGTAATGTGCAGGACTTCCAAAATAAAATTCTTCTAAAGTATCTCACATTCTTCCAAAGTCCTAGAAATAAACTCTGCTTTAAAAAGCATATCAAGCAGCTGCTGGCCTTGTTTGAGTTGAGCTGAATTGATACCAATGTACTTGTGCTTACTGTTATGTATTGAAACACACAATTTAAGTTGGATCTTGCTTTTTCCTCTGGTGTTGACCCCGCATTTCAGACTGGGGTTCTCTCTGGGATGGTCAATGATTATCCCCTGAAGGGTGGCAGGGAAGAGTATAGTATAAAAGGTTCAGTATATTCATCAAACCAACTATACAGCTACTGAAAGTGTCAATGGTAGAATAATTTTATTGAGAGGAAATATGTTCTTAACATGTAGATGAAAATAAAGAATAAAGAATAGCATATAATAAAAAGTTATTTTATTTAAAAATACACACAAACACAGACAAGTATATGAAAGGTAATGAACCAAAATGTTCATGATGGTTAACTCTTATGGTGGGTTAATGTGTGATATGTAGTTTCTTGTTTTTTTAAAACATTTTCAACCTTTGCTACAGTAAACACAGGTTGTTGTTGAATTGAAGGTTATTGAGAGAAAGGTGGGCAAGTGGACTCACTGTTAGGAGGCATTGCTTAGCTTCCTGGATGCTTGATTTATGTTAGAAACTGAAGTTTAGAGTTGTCATTGTCCAGGGCAAACTAACAGAGGGCTGTTGTAGCTGCCATCCTTTGCCAAAGAAGAAATGGTACCAGATACCATACAAGGATCTTTCACATTTGTTACTTTATGTAACCCTTCAGGATAGGTGTTCCAACTTCCAATTTTACAGATGAGGAAGCTGAAAACTGGGAAAGGTAAGTAATTTATCTAAGAACACGTGATTAATTTTTAATTTTTTTTTTTGAGTTGGAGTCTCACTCTGTCACCCAGACTGGAGTGCAGTGGCCGCTCCCGGCCACCGCAGCCTCGACCTGCTGGGCTCTGGCAATCCTTCCGCCTCAGCCTTCCAAGTAGCTGGAACTACAGGCACGTGCTACCACGCCCGGCTAATTTTTGATTTATTGTAGAGATGAGGTCTCGCCAAGTTGCCCAGGCGGGTCTTGAACTCGTGGGCTCAGGCAGTCCACTCACCTCAGT
>CAUYQG010173095.1:0-22067 GCA_963574415.1 Tarsius wallacei
GGGCCCAGCAGATCATCTAGCCCCTGTCAGTTAACAAGAGAAGAAACTGAGGCCCAGAAGGGGTTGCCAAATTTAGGGGAAAAAATGAAAAATAAAGAAAAAGATGTAGGAATCATGGGATATACTTACACTAAAAAAAAAAAAAAAAAAGGTTGAGGAAGTAGGAAGCAGAAAGACTCGAAAGATAAACTATAAGATGGGATTTGAGAATTTTGAGAATCTAAAACATCAAAGAAGAGACAAATGAAATTTTGGGGGGCAGGGGAGTTAATTTATTTATTTTATTTGATTATATCAATAAGTATAGGTTTCAAGACAAGCTTATTTTTCCTGTGAGCAACTTGAGAAAAAATCTATTTAATTTTGTATTCTAGTTCTTACTCATCCCTGATCCCATCATCCTCATAAAATACCTGGCATTTATGTGTCATACATCATAGACTTGAACTGATAGCTGTTGACATGATAACATAAGTAGGAGAGATACAGAAAGCTGCAGAGATATCAGCCATTTATGAGGGAGACCCAGGAAGGCTTCTCTGTATGGACACACGTGGGATGATTCTCCTGCCTCAGTTAGTCGGTCTTCCCAGCCCACTCTCTCACTTTTTCCCACACTTCCCAATATTGTCCTTCCTTCTTTTGTGTGTGTCTTCCTTTCTGTCAAAGCTATTATAGAGAGAGCCGTTTACACCTGGTTTATTGCTAATCAGCAAAATATTGGCCCAAATCTTCTAAATGGACTAGAACAAGAGGTTTTAAGCATCAAATAGAGGACAGGTAGGCTAAAATTGAACTTGAAATACCATCTAAGTCATTCTTTTGGTTTCATAAAGAACAGTTGATTACCAAGATTTTGAGATGGATTTAATATACCACAAAAAATAAGATTCCATATCTATGTGCCGCTGTTTGGACACAAATACCCAATTATCCCTTTAAACCACTTAATTGATCTATCCTTTATACAAAATCCTACCTACTTCCCAAGACTGCTTACAATAAAAGGAAAGTTTATAGATGTGCACATGCATGCACAAAGCACACACACAAACACAAAACAACAAAAACAATGGCCTTGGGATAACAGTACTAGAGGGAAGAACGATGAGGGGAAAGTATTTTTGAACTGCTTTCTTTAGAAAAGTCTGGGCCAAAAACAAAACAAAACAAAACAAAAACTTTGTATTGCCACGTTGTGATTATTTTGAAGCAGGAATGGAAACGAAGCCTGAAGATAAGAAATCCCTTAATTTCATCAATCTCAACAAGAGTCATCTTAAAAGTATTGAATTCTTCCTAATAAACTGTCAGCTAGCTGTCAGCAACTAACTACATTTGCTGCAGAGTTTTCACTTCTGTGATGCTGGCATTATCAAGGCTATGGATGCCTCAAGGCTCGGATAAAGATACCTGGCTTCAACAATAAGCATCCAGTTATCTCAATTTAAAGGTATTTTGCCATTATTATTTTTGATGGCTGTATAGGGAATGTGTTTCAAAGACATGACTATTTGGAGCATGGTGGCCTGGCTAGGGAGAAATTGCCCAAGGGCTCAGTTGCTGTGAGAAGCACCTGGATTAGCCACCTTAGAGGGTGAGAGAGATGGTGGCAGAAACATCTACTCAGAATTGGAGAACTTCTCATTAAATAGAAAGATTATAAACAACCATTTGTTTCAACAAAATAAGTACCACTGTTTGTTTTTATTTGTGCAAACTTTCATTAGCACAAAAAATGAAATCATTTGGGACTAAAGTCAAAAAACGTCAACAGTGTAATTTACAGGCTAAAGCAACCTTTGCCTAATAGGCTGTCTGGTCTCTTAATTTGCCTTGAACTACAGGAATTTACCTCAATCAGCTACTATAAGCACCTGCTTGCATTTCTTACCATAATCATCACAGTTATTTCAAGGATCGACTTACATTAATGGTCTTCAGACACCATGGTTGCTGCTGTTTCTACTGTTTATTCCTGGAACTTTATATATGCCAACAAAAGCTTAAAATTAAATTACCTATAAACAGTTTTGCCTACCTGAATATCACTGAAAGCAAGCACATTTTTGTATTACCTTAATTGAGCATTAAAATATTTTTATTTTTTAAAAACTACGTATTCTTCTTCTAAAAAAGCAATAGTGATGTGAAATGTTGGATTCTGCTATGGCCTGAAGGTTTCTTTGCTCTCCCCAAATGCATATCTTGAACTGCTAACCCCTAAGATGATGGTATTAGGAGGTGGGGCTTCGGGAGGTGATTAGGTCAGGACAGTGGAACACTCAGGAGTGGAATTAGTGTACTCATAAAAGAGACGCAGAGAGCTACTTGCCGCTTCCACCATGTGAGGTCACAGCAAGAAGGTGCCACATAAGAATCGCAAAGCAGGCCCCCATCAGACACAAAAACTACCAGCACCTTGATCTTGAACTTTCTAGCCTCCAGAACTGGGGAAGATTAATTTCTATTGTTTATAAGCAGCCTCATTTATGATATTTTGCTGTAGCAGCCTAAATAGACTGAGACAGATGCTTATACATTTTTCATGGTGAAAGACCTTAAAAGAGTTGGCAACTGGGCCTCCAGCTAGATTCTCCTCACAGACATTAGGTAACCAATCCAGACATGACACACTGGATCTGGTTACGCAATCTGAGAACTGAAAAAGATATTTTCATGTTATATAATCCACAAGTATCATTGAATAATACCACAAAAAAATAAGATTCAACTTTACTGCACTTAGACTATGTCCTTTCCTTTGCTGAGTCAGTAGTTGATTTTTCTATTCTGTGGTTTCACCCATTGATAAGAGAATTATGTCTATGAACTGTTTTGATTGTTTACTCAATCAAGTTATCTACTAATTTAGAAAATAACAAATGAACACTCACTGTGCAGCCAGACTGCTTGGAGATAGTGTCTGTCCATCATCCTCACTCCACACATGCGTTGTATTATCAGAGTCACCTAAAGTAATAATATTTTTATAGGTAAACACTTAACATGGTTTGTTTAATTTTTTTCTCTAAGCAAAAACCATCTCAGGTCAGATTATTGGGGAGAAAATGCAGACATCTGCAGAATCTTTCTCCAAAAAATTTTACAAAGACATCTATGTTCTTCCTCTTGGAAATATTTAGGATATGTATAAGAAATAGATGCCTACTAATCAAAAAATAATCCCAATGGCCAAGCACATGCATGTCTAATAAATTCTTTCTCTATGCATCAAACCATTTAATTGTTTTATCCTAGGACCTGCATGCATAGATGACTGCTGAATGCTATAATGAAGATTGACTACCACGTGTTCTGTTAATCAAATGAAGCCAATTTTAGTCTTATGGGTCACTGGATTTTTTTTTTTTTTCTTTTTGCCTTCAGTTGTCTAGAATCTAGCCTTAGGAAACATCTGCCATCACTAATCTGTATTTTCTATCTTTCAAAACGCAGCCACTGATCTCAATTGAATACAGCTGTGAATGCAAATAGACGAATGTTAACAGAACTGTTCTGAGCAGTCAAATAATATGAAGGTGCAGAGTGTGGAAGGTAATCACTAAGTTTGGTCTAATGGAAACCACATGCGAATATCTAATTCAATGTTATAAGTTGTCCCTAGAAGTTAAATAGGTCCCTGATTCAGCCTGCCGAATAAGGTTGTATAATAAAAGAGTAAGTGTTCAAGAGCATTCACATACAAATTGAAAATGAAAATGCTTTAAATGATCTCTGCATAAATAAAAACCTCATACATTCAATGCTTTAATTCCGCTTCTTTAGGAAAACAGTATCACTTATTTCAGTCTTCTCTTTAGACTCTACTCATTCCTTATAAATAATCCCGTAAGTTTCAAAGCTGTCATTTTTAGCATTGGCTTAATCACTTTCAATGGGATATTTTATTACCATCTCTAATGGTTCTTCTGTTGTCTCTAGTTAGTGCATCCTGAAGCCCTCTAAAAGTGTCCTGACACAAAACTATGCAACCATCCATTTTTTTCTGGTGATAATTGTTTATTTTATTTAAATTAGCATGTACGTAAAAAAGACTGTCTTGGGATTAGAAGTCTCCTGGTCTGTCTCCTTTATCAGTTGTATTTAAGAGATGTTTGTATTATACAACCCATAGTAAATGGCAGAGTGGCTATTTCAGTTTTTCCTGTTCAGTGGAGTGGAGTTTTCCTGTGATCTGTTCAAGGTGCAGCTGGATGTTAGTGCTTTAACGATAGTAATGCATTAGTGAGTTAAAGAATAAAGATGCTCAGAATAAATAAACAGAATTAATAACAGTAATACCCATTATTTATTGACATCCATATTTAGAATAATCAAAGACAGAAATCTATTGAGATTCATGCTTTTGCAACGTAAAGGTATATAAAGCAGCTTTTCTAAAATCAAATCTTGCTCACTTTGAACTCCTCTGTGATGCTGAGCAAGTTAATTGGCATTTGTATACTGTGAGGTTATAGAGTTTCTCTTTTTCATCAAGCTATTAAAATAAGTAACTAATAGAAAATTAACTTTATACTATCAATGATAGACTTGACCCTGAAGTTAAAAAGGGATCTTTCCCTCTGGCCACTAAGGACTATAAAGTATCTTGGAAAAAATACTGTGCTAAAAAAGTCCTTAATGAAGTGGAAAAATGTTACAGACCTTTAAAAACTGAGATTTGACTTTTTTTTTACTTGTAGGATTAGGCATATTTTAAAATGGTACCTCAGACATAGAAATCTATTGCACATATAACTTCTTTTCATCAGTAAGGATTGCTTTCGATTGAAAAATGTGATTTAATATACTTTACTACTTTGCAAAAGAGCAAATTCCAAAAATTCACAAAGGTAATCTTCGTTCCTAAAATTCAGTATTTATAAATGAACATAGTAAAGCTTATTAACTGTGTAGCAGGGATCCTGGCTGGGGCAGAGCTGAGAATTAGGTATCTTAAGACAGGAAGTTAGGAGACAACCTTCTTCCCAAAAGTTTATTAGCATCTCCGTATTTTCATGGTTGTTGAGGAGGCTCCAGAAGAAACCTTGAAGTGTGCTCATAATTCAGGTTGGACCAGAGATGGACATAGGGTGGGGACGGGGGCAGAAATCAGTGTGTGGAGAGCAATAGGGGAGCAGCTGTGAAAAAAATGGATGACATGGGGAGTGTGGCATGAGGAGCCAAACTCCACCAGTGGCTGAAAGTGGGGGATATTCTGAGGTCAAGCAAGTACTTGCATATCCTGGGGAGATATCCTGGAAACAAGTGTGTGTGTGTGTTCCAGAGAAAAAAATGTAAGGTCATCTATAAAAGAGCTCAAGGGACCTGGCTTTGGGGATAGACAGATCTGTGTTCTCATTTCAGTTTGGCTACCTGCTAGATGAGTAACATGGGCAAAGTACTTAGTCTCCTCATGCCTCAGTTTCTTTGTCTGTAAAATGAGATAACAACAGTATCTCATGGAGTTATTTTGATAAGAGGAATTTAAGATAATAAAGCACTAGGCATCAGCCTAATAAATACTACCTATTATTTTCCTTATTTGAAAGAGTGGTGTGAGTACAAAGCTATCATAGCCTTTATGTTGGAGCCATTATATTAGAGAGGGTCTAAGTGTCAAACCAAGGGAGAACACATGTTCACTTCAAAAATACTGCTGAACACCATGAAGACTAAGCATGAGGTGGCCTGGACAATGGGACAGGTATCTGTTCTTGGACCAGAGACCCCTGTGCTGTTGAACTTCAGTCACTCATTCTGCCTTCAATAAGTTTGAGTGCGCGGAAGAACTCTTAGAAATATGGAGTAGGACTTTCAAAGGCCAGGACATTTCTATTTAAGCAGGTAGGGGGTTGGGATTAATGACTTTTAGAAACTAACGTTAATACATCTGCATTGCTATCCCTAGCCTGATAAAGTCACAAAGTATGACATTTAAAAACAAACAAAAGGTAGCACATCGCATTTTACAAATAACAATACATTTCCCCAATGTGCTTCCTTGTCATCTTGACCATCCCATGATGTTTTCATATCTGTCAAAATCATTAGCATATTTATGGACATAAGACATGGCCATTGTCAAAAATTGAAAATGGGATATTGTTTAGCAGGAAAAGTGTTTTGCTGCCTAGATAATAAAAAGTGCTGCTTACTTCTCCAGATTCTGAAGCATTGGTGAGCTTTTGTCCTTTTTAAAAATAATTTTTAACTTTATCACTTTACTTAATATCAATTATAAGGTGTGAGTCTGAAGATGAAAAGGAAAAGAACGGCAAAAGCAAAAGAACTGCATAAGAAATGCAAGTTCTCAAGTCTTTAAAATGCAAATAAAAAAAGAATACAGAGGAAATAATTAGTGTTTGTTTGTGCCTGGTTTTCTAGCCTGCACTTTTTTTTTAAGAGTAAGTCTGCTTTTCTAATGTTCTTCAAGACCATTAAAATTTAACCACACTCAATCTTGAAAGCTAATCATTAGCTCTACAATTATAGATATAAAATACTCTGGACTAATAGAAACTGGAATCCAAGAACATGTTGGACCCTGAAGTGAGAAGTCTTGAAACCTTCATAAATGTGCTTTTCATAAGAAAATCGATGTTTTAAGACTATGTAATGAACAATCAGCCTGTGACTTGACACTCTGAGGACGCATACTTTGTAATCCAAACGTGAAAGTCTATATACCTAAAACCCAACAAACTCAGTTGAGAAAGCATAATTCTAAACTCACTCAGGAGAGTTTAATAAAGTTAACATTTAATAAAATGTTAATCAGACATTTTATTTGGCAAGTATTTATTTCTTACACCCCTGAACTTTTGTCTGTGTGTGTCTGTGTATATATATTTGTGTATTTCCATGTGAATGATAGAGAAAGTTATTCTATATATGCCAAGGGGACATTTTCTGACTTATTAGCAAGACTTACCTTGTCTTACTGGGGATGGCAGTGGATTTATACTGATCTATTCATGCACTGATGTTAAGATGGATATGTACATATATATTCCCTCAATTATATATTATATATATATATTTTTTTAACCAACAAAAGATATTTTGATTTAAAAAAATCAAAGTTTGAAAATGACGGCAAAAATACCACAATGCATTTTAGGTTTTTGTCCCAAATGGTGGTAAAATTCTCATATTTTTTGAAGCATATTCCCTGATATTTATTTTCTAAACCAAGTATAAACATAGTTTTGCAAGCTAAGAGAGATTTTCATCTAAATAAAAACCCCAGAAAGTCATAGCCCCCTCATTTCCCCCTTCACCACACTTTGATAACTAGTGATCTAGATTTATTCATAGCATATGTCCTCACCTAAGAATAATATCATCTCGACATGATTACTTCAGTGGCACTCTGCTTTATATTTCCAAAGGGCTTTGTGACACTGAATCTAATACAGCAAGATGGAAATATAATACCTTGAGCTGGGGAGTCCAGAGTGTATAGCAGATGTTTAACAGACTTCTGGAGGGTTCTGAAACCTTCATTGGTTGCGACACGTGGATAAACCTTCTGCACGGCCAGCAGCACACTAACGAGTCAAAAAACAATGAAACCAGATTGTGTTTCAAGGTTTGCAGACAGAAGCAAAAAGTTATTCATGGAGAAAATGGCTACAGTATAGAAAATTATTCTTATAGCATAAAAGTCAAGATGCTGCTTTTATAATTTAATTACTTTTTTGTCTGTTCACGCACAAAATCTTAACACAATATTCTCGAACCAGGACTGAGCACTTGATGTTTCCAGGCTTCTAAAATCTCAGGATTCACAGTCCTTAAAGTCAAGGAGCAAAGTTCACATCCACTTTTTCTAAGACTATTTACAATAAATAAGTGGTTAGGAAAAGCAATGTTTAATTAGAGCACATGTCTTTTTTAATTAAAAGGAAAATTAAATATTCAAAATTATTTTTATTAAAAATTAAACCCAGATAAAGGATCCAGTTTCAGGAATAATTATTATTTAAGCATTTGATAAATATTTATCTTTTGCTTAAAAAAGGGGGAATGTTTCTGGAAACAAACAAAAAAATGGAGCGTGCCCTAATTAAAGACTGTATTCTATCTTCTAAGTGGTCCATACGCACTACTCCAGAGCAGCTCAAAATTAATATCCATTCTAATGGGCCCTGTCTTTCTATATCTTTTATGTTACCAATTAGATGGGCAGTCTATACTAGAAATAGACAATCAAAACATTCACTTACACTTGAGTTCATTCAATATTTCCCAAAAGCAATTTGTTAATTAAGAAATGCTTTTTAATTCCTATATAATCACTAGTACATTTTATTTTATTTTTCAAACTTCAGCAGCTTTTTTTTTTATTTTAAAGATGAGGGGTACAATTCAGGATTAGGTATACAAGTGGTCATTGTACAGGTAAAGTTTAGACCCCTCTTTGCCTGGTTTGAGATCAGGTTCCCTTATTGATGTTATGTGCCTACCCACCCCCCGGCAATGTCATTAGTACATTTTATTTTTTTTAGTTTTTTTTTTTTTTTTTTTAGTTGGAATCTCACTCCGTTGCCCAGACTGGAGTGCAGTGACATGCTCACGGTCACCCCACCTTCGATCTGCTGGGCTCCGGCAATCCTTCTGCCTCAGCCTTCCAAGTAGCCAGAACTACAGGTACACGCTACCACGCTTGGCTAATTTTTGATTTATTATAGAGAAAAGGTCTCGCCAAGTTGCCCGGGCTGGTCTCGAACCTGTAGGCTCAGGCAGTCCACGCGCCTCGGCCTCCCAGAGTGCTGGGATTACAGGCTGAGCCACCGGGCCTGGCCCATTAGTATACTTTAAAGAAAATGTTGTTTTTGTACAAGTATGTCTAGATTTCAAAAATACTGTGATTTATGCCAACAATCAAGGCTAAGTTAACGCTTTAGTTAACTTGAGTAGTAACTAGAACAAAAAGCTTTTGTTAATAATTTACCATTTAAAGTTAGATATAGTACAAACCAGCTACTAGTAACTTTGCCACACCAAGATTCTTAGTAAACTGAATACTTATTCCAGTAAGAGCTACAATATGTGTGTATATTTTCATGGTACTCTATAATGTTTTTGAAGTTTTTAAAATTTAGATTAAGATCATGTTAATTTTAGCCCTCTAGATATAAATGAAAGCAGTTAAGAGAACTAACTTTTGAGTGCCTTCAAAATAGTGGCTGGTATATCATAACAAGGTACATATAGATATGTGTGTATGTTTATGTAAACATAGATAAATATATACATGCATAACTTTTAACTTTAGTTCGCTCACAGTTCCATGAAGTCAATTTTAATTGCCCTGTTTTGCAGATGGGAAAACTAAAGTTCAAAAAAGTTAAATAACTTACTCAAGGTTATTCAGTAAGTAATAAGTGGAACTGGGGTCTGTCTAATTTCAAAGTTTATGTTCTTTCTACTCTACATGTTGCCTCTGGCACAGAAGCTTTGCCTCCCCATGCCAGGGGAGGAGGAGGGCAGAACACTTCTGCTCAGAGCCCGCAGGCATTGTTAACTTATCACCCAGCTGTGATCCAAACAGTTGGCCTCAGAGGCATGGCTGTATTTTTTTCTTCTCTCCTCTGTATACAAGACAGTTGACACCCCAGGCATTTTTATGTCTGCCCCAAGAATCTTGGTTCTCAGACTTTGGTTTGCTTCTGAGCCCTGGTGACCATGGAGACCAGTTAAGTGGTCTTGGGTGGTAAACCCTGGCAGGGCTTCTCCAAGCCTGGCCCTCTGCCTGGCTCACCCAATCTGTTGTCCCAAAGTAACACCTTCCAAGACTGAACACGACAAGCTCATTAAAACTGTCAGCATTATGATTATTATTAATAATAATAATAATAATAAAATGTCATTAGACTTAATTTATCTTTTGCTAACAAAACATAACTTAAAATATGGCATCTGGCTCTCGTTCTTTCTGAAATCCTTCGAACCATTGATCAAAATATATTTATTTTACTTCATAGCTTATGCCTCTGCTCTTTATCATATAAAAATGAAACTTATCCAAAACAAATTGCCTTTGAGTAAAGATAATCTTTTTAAAAATAGTTTTTGTGGTTCATTGCTCAGCCCAGCCTTTTCCTCATAAAAGGTGAAAACCATGTACATTTTTTCATATACCTTTCTTGACTTTTGAGATTGCTAATTTCTGTCATAACTTTAACATTATATAATCTGATATTGGTGATTGGTTTATATACAACTTACAATGTTTTTAAAAGGTTGCTGGAGGAAGATGGAAGTTTCTATAGGGTTCATTTGTCTCCTATTACTTGTTTAACAAAGACAAGATAAAGATAAGCCAATGAGACCATAATTTTGTAATAAAATACAATCATTTGTGAAAAAATTATGGCATTTAATGACACTGACAGCTTAATAATAATAAACATCTGTCTTTTAAAATGACTTATGAAAATCTCTCCAATATGCAAGTCACATATTTAATTTAGAATTTTCTAGTAGTCACATTAGCAAAGTTAAAAGAAACAGATAAAATTAATTTTATTATTATTATCTTTTTGTAAGTCAGGGTTTCATTCTGTCACTCAGGCTAGAATGCGGTGGCATGATCACGGCTCATTGCACCCTCAAACTCCTTGGCTCAAGTCATCCTCCTACCTCATTCTCCTGACTAATGGAAACTGCAGGCACATGCCACTGCACCAACTGGTTTTTTAAAATTTTTTTGTAAATAAGAGGTCTTGCTATGTTGCCTAGGCTGGTCTTAAACTCCTGGGCTCAAGCAATTCTCCTGCCATGGTCTCCCAAAGTGTTGGGATTACAGGTGTGAGCCACCACATCCAGCAAAATTAATTTTAAAAATACATTTCATGTAGCCCAGTGCATGCATCCAAAATATTACCATTTCAATATTTAATCAATAAGGAAATTATTGATAAACTATTTTAAGTCTTTTATTTCACTTAGTCTTAGGTCATTTCAAAGCAGTTGCTAAATTTTAATAGAAAATTCTTAATCTGTATTCAGATTTCATCAAATTTCCAGGTGAAAAAGTAGATTTACATACCCAACTTGTTCCAAACATGCTAAAAAGTCTTCCAGTAACTGAATCAATAATCCGTTTTTAAAATTTAAAGTAATTAAAGTCAAGCAATGTTAAAATTTCAGTTCCTCAGTCACACTAGCACATTTTTAAGTGATCAAAGTCTCATTAACTAATGATGGTCTTAATAGAAAAGTCAAGTATATAAACTTGCAATAATTTATTGACCCACTCAAAATGGATTTGTTCAGACTAGATAAAAGTCAAATGCTGCTATATTGAAAAATTCAACCTATAGAATGAGAGAAAATGCTTGTAGACAGGTATCTGAGAAAGGGTTAATTTCTAAAATATTTAAAGAACTTCTACAACTCAATAGTAAAAAAAAAAAACAAGAATCCAATTTAAAAAAGGACTGAGGACTTGAATATACACTTCTCTAAAAAAGACATAAATAGCCAACAGATAGATGAGAAAAATATTCAATATCACTCATCATCAGAGAAATGCAAATCAAAACCACAATATCACCTCACATCTGTCAAGATGGCTATTATTGAATAAACAAACAATGTTGGCAAGGATATGGAAAATTGAAATCCTTACACATCATTGATAGGAATACAAATATGGTGCAGCCACCATGGAAAACAAAAAATTAAAAATAAGGCTGTCATATAATCCAGCAATCCCACTGCTGGGTACTTATCTAAATTAATTACTATCAGGCTCCTGAAAAGATATAAGCACTACCACGTTCACTGCACCACCATTCACAATAGCCAAGATGTGGAAACAAAGTCAATGTAAATCAACAAATAAATAATGAAAGAAAATGTGTTATATTTTATACACACACGCACGCACACACACAGTGGAAGACTATTCAGTCTTTAGAGAAAAGGAAATTTTACAATATGCAACAACATGGATAAACCTTAAGGATATTATACTAAATGATAATGCATATTCACTTAAGCCAGTCACAGAAAGATAAATAATACAAATTCCATTTATGTGAGATATTTAAAACAGTCAAATTCATAGAATCCAAGACTAGAATGATGGTTCCCAAGAACTGAAGAGAGAGGGAAATGAAAGTTACTAATCACCAGGTATGAAGCTTCAGTTAAGCAAGACGAGTAAGCTCTGGAGACCTGCTGTACAACATTGTACAGTTAGCAATTTAAAAATGTGTTAAGGAGGTAGATTTCACATCACACGTTCTTGCAACAATAAGACTTTTTTCTTTAAAAAACGTTATATGCTATTTGCTTCATAATAACTTGAAACTATTTCTTTTAAAGTTTATTTTAGTTTTAATTGGCACATAATAATTGTACATATGTATTGAGTACACTGTGATGTTTTGATACACATAAACAACATGCAATGATCAAATTGGTATGATGAACATACCTATCACATCAAACATTTATCATTTCTTTATGGTAAAAACATTCTAAATCCTCTCTTCTAGCTATTTTGAAATATACAATATGTCGTTGTTAACTATAATCACCCTACTGTGTAATAGAACACTGGAACTTATTCCTATGCCTTGACCAATTTTCTTTCACCTGACCCCTTCCCCCCAGCCTCTGCCAACCAATATTTTATGTTTTACTTCTGAGTTCCACCTTTAGAAATTCCACATTAGAGTAAGATCATGCAATATTTGTCTTTCTGCTGCTGTGGTTAGATTATATCTCATGGTTTTGATTTGCACTTCCCTGATGATGAATGATGTTGAGCATTTTCAAAATATACTCATTGGCCATTTGAACATTTTTTTGAAAATGTTTATTCAAATCTTTTGCTCATTTTTAAATTGGATTATTTAGTTTTTTTGCTATTGAGTTGCTTGAGTAGAACCTATTTCTTTATAAACTGTTTTCATTATTATGTAAACTCTTTTACATGATTATGTAGACTTATAACTGTTAGTTAACAGCATACTTTATTGCATAATGCCAAAACATGCAATAATTTTATTATATAATTTAAGGGAATTAAAATATCCACAGTTCAATGTCTTTCCTATGTAATTTACTCCACCGAAATTATGCCTAAACTATTTTTTGGATATTCTACTGAATATTACTTTGTGGAATTTTTGTTTTTAATCTGCTGTCTTTTTTTTTAATCAAACTTCAATGAGGTAGAATTTATATACAATAAGATGCACCTGTTTTAGGTGTGCAGTGCAATGAGTTTTCTTAAATGATAAATTGACAATTTATGTATAAACACATGGGGTACAAAGTAATGTTATAAGTATGAAGGGGAACTCAAAAAAACCTTGGAATTATCTTTAGGAGGGCGGACCCCTTGTAGTACAGGTTTCCCCTGCTAGGTAAGTGTTCTAGGAACTATCGGCATCAGCGTACCAGCTAGTGTTGTGACAGGCTGTGTTTAGACTCGGTAATTTTTTTTTAAGATTCTTTCAATGAGTTTACCCATTTCATGGTGGGTGATTTATGAGCACACCTACCACACTGCACTGAATGTTCGGCAGTTTTTGACCAAAAGACGGCATGACCCCTGTGCCCCACCCTCCCTATTCACCCACCCAGAGTGACTGTCTTTGGTTTTCCCAGATGGAAAAAGTCCTTAAAGGGAAATGTTTTGCCAATGTGGAACAGGTGAAACAAAAATCAGCAGAAGCACTAAGAGTTAAGTTCAAAAAACTATGTTGAGCAGTGGAAAAGGCATCTTGATTGGTGTATTGCATCAAATGGAGAATACTTTGAATGTGGCTAAAATTTAAACATGTAAGAATAAATGCACACTTTTTAAATAAATAAATTCCAGTGGTTTTTGCCCCCCATACATTCATGTAACCACCATGTCAATTAAGATACAAACATGAAAAAAAAAATGTCCTCATGCAGTTGCCCCAGAATCTATTGATTTGATTTCTAACACCATAGAACAATTTTGTCAATTCTAGAACATACAATAGTTAGACTAATACAATGTCTACACACACATCATGTATTCTTTCTTGTTTGGATTATTTTGCCAGCATAATATTAAAGAGATTTATCCATATTGTTGTGTGACTCAATATTATTTATTTGTATTGTTGAGTAGAATCCCACTGTATGAATACAACACAATTGTTTACTCATTCTCTTTATAGATATTTTTCCCTGCCCCTTCAACTTTTAGCTATTTTGAATGACTAGACCTTGGCATACAAGTCTTCATATGGACATATATTTTCATTTTCTTGGGTAAATATACAAGAGTAGAATGCAGCACCATATAGATCAACCGTTTAACTTCATTAGAAATTGTCACATTGTTTTCCATGTAACTGTATTATTTTCTACTCTAACTTGTAATGTATGAGAAGTTTAGTTGTTCTACATTCTTGCCAACACATGATACTGCCCATCTTTTACAATGGTAAAATTTTAGTGAGTGTGTGGCGATATCTTATTTGTTTTTTGAATATTATTTTGACTCTTTACATTGCTACATTATCTGGTTCAAAGACTCCCTTTCTCCTTTTATTGATTCACATGTTTGTTTTCTAAGATCAAATACAAATAGGAAGAAGAGGATCAGGTACAAAACACTTGGTTTCTTCTGTAAAGGTTTAGAAAGCTTTGTAACCTACAACCCCATATGCAGGCTTAGAAAGGCCATTTCTAAGCTGACTATCCATGAAAGAGGTCAACCTTCCTGAGGTGGCTTGTAGCAAAACTCTGACTAACAGGCTTGTTTTATATTGGATAATACCAAACAAACCTCGCTGAGATATGTTATTTTGGGGCAGGTCCAACGCTAGATTCACGGAGCTCAGGTTGTCCCTGAGTGAGTCTGAGTCATTGCTACCACTTACCATTTGGTCCCACTGTAAACCCCATTCTCAGAGGCTCTGAGACTCCAGGTGAGGATATAACTGTTAGGATCCACCTTACTTCCTCATGGACACTTCGATAACCCCGACGGCCACAGTGTGTGTTTCCTCTTTGCATAACAAATACACTCACCTTCATTGCTAAAATCCACAAGGTGCTGAAGGTTTATTTGCTCTTTGTTTAAATAACCTACCTAGAAATAATCATCATTGGTAACCTTAGAAAACATTTACTTGTGACCAATAATATTCCAGTTAATTCTTACATTTTCTTACCTGTTTGCCTTTTGAAGAACATCAAATATACTGCTTAGTGATGTGTCATTCTGAAACACATTTGGAAAACTCGAGAGAAGATGCCACACAGCTGTCTGCTCTTGCACTTCTGAGAAGAACGACAGCACTCTGACCATTTCCTGAAACACTATCTTCTGATTTTGGGGGTCACTTGATATCTTAAAAGATAAAACCACAGAGTAAAATAAGACCTTAACATTTGTAATCACATGGTTTACTGTCTTGGATGGCACCAAAAATTGAGATTTTTCAGTCAATTTTTTCAAATCTTCACCATTTCTAATGTTCTTAAATATAATTGAATTTTTTTCCCTATGGTTCCAGAAATTGCCATATTTAAAGTTTGGTTCACAAAGCTGTATTTATATAAAATGTTTGAAATTATATATTTGGAAATTAAAATTAATTCCCTAAAATAAAATTGGCAGCCAGGCTTGGTGGCTCAGCCTGTAATCCCGTGCCTTGGGAGGCTGAGGTGAGTGGATTGCCTGAGCCTGCGGGTTTGAGACCCACCTGGGCAACTTGGAGAGACCTCATCTCTACAATAAATCAAAAATTAGCCGGGCATGGTAGCGCGTGCCTGTAGTTCCAGCTATTCGGAAGGCTGAGGTGGAAGGATCGCCGGAGCCCAACAGGTCGAGGCTGCAGTGACCGGGAGCATGCCATTGCACTCCAGTCTGGGCGACGGAGTGAGACTCCAACTCAAAAAAATAAAGTAAAATAAAATAAAATTGGCTCTGAGTAATAGTTTCCTTTTTTCTTAGGATTGTCCCTATATCAATTACTAGACCTTCCATTTTTTGGGTGGCATGCTTCTAAAACTGATAGATAAATAATACAAATATATTCATGATATATAGTATATATCATATATGTACATTTTTTTCAGAAAAATGTTTGCTATTACAATTACACATACTTAGTGAAGGACATATTTCCAAAGTTCTGTTACAATGCCAAGAACTTTAGTTGTAATAAATTATTCAAAGTGAGTGAACCTATGTCCTAATCACACCCTGGACTAGAAACAAACAAATAAATGAAAACTATGAATTCTGCTCTTGCTCTGGATCATAGGATCCAGCTGGTTCTTTCGGAGGTAAAGTATTTTCTTCATTGTATTTCATCCAAAGAAATTTTTAAAATAAGCTCATTTATACTAGTAAAGTTGAGTTTTTTGATCAGTCTTAAGTCAAATCTTTCATGTTGAGAATGTGCTGCTTTTTTATGTTTTATTGTTTTATTTTTGAGATGGGGTCTCACTAGCTACGTTGCTTAGGTTAGTCTTGAATTCCTGGGCTCAAGAAATTTTTCTGCCTCAGCCTCCCAAATACCTGGGCTTACAGGTGTGAGCTACCTCACCCAGCTGAGAATGTGATTTTAAACAATGTATGTTTGTCCACATATTCTACTCTACCTGACTGTCAATTTTATGAAAAGATCTTAAGTGCTTTATATGGGATTGGGTTTATTTGAAAAACTCAGATTATTGAAGGGTTACTCAAGCATTCTGTACTTAAAAAGAAATTATAATAAAATTCAGAGAATCAAGATGAATATTTTAGAAGTGAGCATGTTTCTCTGTTTAATTTATTCCATCTATAAAATTTCCAGAGAATTCCAAATATTTTGTGTGATCTTTCATTGTATGTGGGATTTCATTAATGTAGATTATTGGTGTCTTATTCTCACCATTGTCATTCAAGACTAGTGTATGCCAATGATCACTAGCACTCTGGAGTAGAATGTTCTTGCTTCTAATGTGCAATAATTTGGGACGGGATATATTGTTTTTATCAAAATTTAGCTTTTTAAATCAGATTTGCTGTCACTGAGAAAAATTTAAAAATATTGCCCATTATCCTAACTTCTGATTGTTATAATGGCTCTGAAAATTTAATTATTAAACTTTTGCCACATCCTGAGTAATCTCATTTAAGATCTCAGAGAAAATTGTCAAGCTTCATTCAAATAGACCAAAGTCATATTTCATCTGTACAAGTGTGTCCACATTAATTGTGATATCATATTTTAGATTCAGCATGGAAATCATTTTAATCTTTCCCATTTAAATGATAAGTGGACATTATTTAGGACTAAACGTTGTGTGCAAACGTCTGTGTGAGAAAAACGTACCAAAGGTGAGCAAATTCCCAGCCAGCATTTCCCAGTCCACATGAGCTACAGATTTGTCCTTGACTCATACTGAGTCATTTTGTGAATCCAAGAATGGAAATAGTACACCTCTTTCTACTGTTTATGAGACCTCGATCATATTCATAGATCTACACTTACCTGAGAGAACTGTTTTTTTATTTCTTGAAGAGAAGACTCTAAAAGGGTCATGTTGGAAAGGCAAAATTTGTTAAAAACATTTTTTCCTAGCGTGGTCCAGGAGAAGGCATAATCCACAATGTATCCTGGATAATTCTCACAGAGTTCTCTTCTTATGTCGTCTGAAGTTGAATTTTGCTTTAGCAGCTATAGACATATGTAAGGAGAGTAAAATAATGTTAGTAAGTATAGATGTTAAAAATATTCTAGACTTCAAGGAATCTGAGCTGTCTTCATAATAGCCATTTTAAGGTCCTCCATTATAGCAATTATTAAAATAACAACAACAACAAAAATTGAGTTTACCCATGAGAACTTGCAGAGAGTTTGTGAAAGTAGTAAATTCTTGTCATTGTTAGGACTTAAATGATTTACTTGCGATTTGTTTAATTGAATTCATTTTCTGTCTCTGGCCAGAAATCCTAAGTGTATCAGGCCTTGTCTGACAAAAATCTTCATGAGTAAAAAATCTTACTTATTTTTCCTGGACATTGAGTAGCAGAAACTCAGGGGTCCTATCTCTACATTATGCTTCATGGGAAACTGGTTGTGATCTTTGGAAGACTTCCAAAAGAAGAAGCTTCAAGGTCTATTCTTAGGACCAACAGTGTTTATTTATAGACATGAACAGACATGGACTATGTCCATTTTCAAAGCTATTTTTCTCTTTAGATCTTACATACAGAAAGAAAAAAGGAAAGTATACATGAAAAGGAAAGTATATGCGAAGAAAATATATGTTTGAAGAATGTAATTACTAAAAGCAACACTTGGAAGTCATTTTCATAATGGAAGTCTTCTAATTCTCCTATATATTTCATAGTGTGGAGCAGTCACAGATGAGCATTATCTTCACCTATACTATGGACTGCCTTTACTATTATTAAGTTGTTTAGGTATTTACAGAGCTGATTATATTTAGTTATAACACTTTGAGAGATCCTCTTAATAATTAATTCTTATAACCCTGTAAAGTGAGGCCAACTTCATCCTTCCCCTAAGTTTATATGACAAAATCTATACTCCTGCCTTCTGGTGACTCAACTAGATGTAATAGAACAAGACAAGATCCACTTATCCAGGATGTATATAGGTGCTAAGTCTTCTAGTCACTCATCCATATCTCTTTTCTAACACTCCACATAAACTCACCCCAAAATGATTTCTCTATTCGTTCTTGCAAGGGTTGCAGAAAGCAATAAAGAGAAAGAAAGAGGAATCAGAGAGATTGCTGACATAGGCATCAATATGTCATCCTAATTTTTACATCCCTTCCCTGCTCCAACTACTCCAAAAATATGTATCTATACATAGAAAATTCATTTTTGGCTTATCCCCCTTTGATATATGGCTCTGTGCTGCCTTACAAAATTCTGAAATTTTATTCCATATGAGAAAGAGAACTTAGGAGTTTCGGTACAATAAAGTGGTATTTTGAGAATAGCATTACTTTTCTAGATATTAAAGAAGTTAACCTGTTCTAGCGCATGACTGTCTGCCTAGGAACCATGGAAAAAATAAAATGGAATATAAAAACTTTTCCTGGTTTACACAGTGGCATGACTGGGCAAAGCTTTCTACTGGAATTAACTGGGTATATCAGGGGACTTCTGTGACAGGGAGTGTTAGAGACCTCAAGTATTGTATAAAGTAGACTTTCAGCATCTATACTGGACTAAATGGGAAAATCTTCCATTTTTGTCAGTGCTGACATAGATTCCTTGATGTGTGTGGTACCCTCTCTTGGCATCCATTTCTATGCTGGTCTTTGGCCTACTTACATAACCTACTTTATTGAGATGCCTCAGTTACACAGAATGTTAATTAAAGGGCAACTAACAAAGGCATGTTAAGCAGCAGAGGTATGGTTACTGGAATGGAAATAAAGGTTAGGAACTTGTCTCATGATTTAGATGAGAGAAATGACTACTACATAAGATATAGATATGTTATTACAAATGCTTGTGTGTCTGTGAATGTGCTTGTGTGTGCGTGTGCACATGAACACATGCTTGTGTGTGTGTATGTGTGAATGTGATGGAGGAGAGAGAGAGAGAGAGAAATAGAATAATCTCTTCAAATGCAAAATGTTGAAAATGATCTCTTCTTCATTTCTGAAGAGCACATAAAACTGGACTCAAATGCCTATGGGACCAGCCAAAAAATTCACTGTATGAATCTGGCTTAACAAAATATAATAAGGAGAGGTAGGATTGTAGTTACAAACAGTATCTGTTCTGCTTAAAGGCATTAAAATTTCATTTTTTAAAATCTCTGTACACACACATATTTAATTGCCAGTTCACATCTCTGATAGAAATTATGTTTATATCTTGCAACCTGGGAAATCTTAAGGAGAATGATCACTAGAAAACAGAGAGAAATCCGAAGGTAAGTTCTTAAAATATGCTAAGGAAAATAATTTTCCTACTTTGGGGCAGTATTTTTCATAGCTCTAATTTTTCCAGAGACATGATTAGCATGAATGAGGCAGCAAGTTTGAGGAATATTATAGCCTCATTTAGCCTTTTTCCCCCTCTGCTTCAAAAAATTAAAAGATCATATATAAAACCACCCCATTTTCTTACTAAATGAAACCTTAAGTTCATTTAAGGAACTTAACAGGGAAGTAAATAAATACCCAAGACTAAGGAATTCAGAATGTCTCAAAGTGAAGCTGTTTACTGAAAAGCTCCTAAGAAAAGAATCTGCCTGAAATATTACTCTAAATAGGAAAGGTGTCCCAAGGCTCTTGTACTCAGGGGATCCTCTTATTAATCTAAAAGGCCTTTGTTCATCTACTCTTTATTGTATGCCCATTACAAAACTGAATGAAGTTACCTTTTCCAAACCAAGGATGTGTATAAGCACTTGACTGCCATTGAAAGTATCTGTTCCAGTACTTTCCAAATCAGAACTTGGACTGGGAAATACTGTGACTGTAATAGAAGAAAGAACAGATTTAACATTCCAAACACACACACACGTGCGCACACACGCACACACACACACACACACACACACACACGAAGGGGCAGAATCACATAAAAATTCATAAATATCACTTGTGACCTCTTATAACCCTCAGCAAGAATGGGCTCAAAGGAGCCTCTCCCATGAAAGTTTTATACTGGCAAAAATGACAAATTCCATGGGTTTTTCTTTTCATAGAAAATTGTGATGGCTTTCGTCTGTTCTTGGTTTTTTTCCAATCATTTAGATGTCATTTGCTTTCATGCCAGTTTGTGTCATTAAACTTCATCACCAATATTATTGCCCAATAAACAGAATCATTTCTGTGCAAGCCTAGAGGATTTGAGGTGCCACCACCAGCTCCACAGATCCATCACAGCCAACATCTGTTCAAAGGATGTGCCAATGCACATCTGGTGATAACGGTCTTTTTTTTTTTTAATTATCCAATTGGGATGCTGAAATCTGCTTAGAATCATAAATTCTCTCTTTCTCAACGTAATTTTGGAACAACATTCCAGATCAAATAAATGGGATAAAGCAATTAGCTTGGACTAAGGTATATTCCAAGTAATTCCCAAAGTGGCCTCGTCTAATACTATTTGTGATGGGGTGGAGTTTTCTGAGTTTAGAGCACTAACCATAAGAATACATTCATATTTATAGCATGGGCATTCCTTAAGCCAGTATATTGGCTTTTATAAATCTAAAACAGAAGTCCTTTATCGTCCTCACAGCAAAATGTTTTTTTTTTTTTTTTTGAGTTGGAGTCTCACTCTGTCACCCAGGCTGGAGTGCAGTGGCACGCTCACAGCCACTGCAGCCTCGACCTGCCGGGCTCGGGCAATCCTTCTGCCTCAGTCTTCCAAGTAACTGGAACTATAGACGCATGCCACCACACCCAGTTAGTTTTTGTGATTTATTGTAGAGATGAAATCTCACCAAGTTGCCCGGGCTGGTCTTGTACCCCCAGGCTCAGGCAATCCTCACGCCTCAGCCTCCCAAATTGCTGGGATTACAGGCTGAGCCACCGCGCCCTGCCTAATTTTTTTATCTATTATAGAGACCAGGTCTGGCTAAGTTGCCTAGGCTGGCCTCCCTGGGCTCAGGCAACCCTCTTGCCTCTGCCTCTCAAAGTGCTGCGATTATAGGTGTGATCCACCATGCCTAGCCACAGCAAAATCTTAATATTCAACTATACCAGTGACCTATTATCAATATGGCCTAGACTTTATTTTAGCTCCCATGGGGCTGAGGAATTCTCCATCTGACACCTCCAGACCAAGGCAATATGTTTGTGAAATGACTAGCCAGGGTGAAAAACATAATCTGTGGCAACTGAGTAAAGCAAAGTTTACTGGACCAAACATTATTACCTTGGTACTACTTTAATACTTTTTTTTTTTTTTTTCCGAGTTGGAGTCTCACTCTGTCACCCAGACTGGAGTGCAGTGGCCGCTCCCGGCCACCGCAGCCTCGACCTGCTGGGCTCCGGCGATCCTTCCGCCTCAGCCTTCCGAGTAGCTGGAACTGCAGGCGCGCACTACCACGCCC